>MU184675.1:59231-76450 GCA_016904865.1 Pissodes strobi | reverse complement strand
TTGATATCATCGTCTAAAATTAATAGCCAATTATAAGTTTGAAGAAAACTATCAATACAAATAAAATTTTCTTGTTTAAAGTCATAGTATGAGTACTTTCCACAATTCAAATACTTTAAACTCTTACAAGATATGGACAGTTCCAATGCAGGGTGATAGAGATCGCGATTTACTAACCCATCACACTTTACAATTGACTCTAGTTCAAAATTAGCAAAACGGAGATCCAGAATGGTATTGTGATCGTTAATCACATCGTTGAACTGGGATAAGCCCAAAAATGTAGTAGTGTCACATAACAAGATTTCACTTAGTGATTTAATGTTACCAGGTAAGAGACCCAGGCAATCGACACTAGGAGACCATGCAATATTAGACAGGTTATAATCTCCCACGACCAACACATGCTGAAATGCATCGCACGCACTATTCACTGAGCTTAGATGATTTTCATTGACAGAGATATCCATTGAAGGCGGGATATATACACAGCCGATGCAGTAAACCGAATTTCCGATTGTCATCGAAACCCATGTTTCTTCAACAGAGGGACAGCCAATAGAAAGGCAGCAGGACTTCAGGCTGGACTTGACGGCCAAAAGAACGCCACCGGCGCGACTTTTAATACTGTTGTTAGGGCCTCTGTCAGTTCTGTAGACAATGTAGTCTGAACCTAGAAACTCTGCATCATTTATATCGGGACCCAGCCAGGTCTCGGTGAGCGCAATTATGGAATATTCTTCAGCCTGGGCAACACAAAGGAAGTTATTAAGTTTTGTTTTAAGACCACGGACATTCTGGTAAACGATAGATATATGATCTAATGATGATGCTCTCCTGTTCGGTTTGGTTGAAAATTTGCCGGAAAGGGCCGTCGGGGACGAAACTCCTTGACTGCGGTACCCACTGGCCAAAGATTGGGTTCTAGTAGACCTCTTAGAAGCATTTCCTTAACTCCAATCTTAAAAGAAGCAACATCATCGTTTTTGTCCAAAACAAAGCATTTCCCGTCATGAATGCAAAGTTGATTTTCGAGATATTCCAGAATTTGGTCTTCTGTTGTACTTGGATGACACCTACCAAGATACAGCCATTGACGCCTCTCGCCTGCTAATAGGGGACCGTTCACTGTTCCAGTGCCAATAATGATAGGTTGCTTACCGTCGCGCATTGAAGAGATGCGGATGTCAGGTTTATTGGAGTTCGAGAGTGTGACTTGACTATTAGATGACTGCATGCAACTTTTATATTTTAGATTTTGTTGCATACCTGAGGATGGGGTTACTTGAGAGACCTGGCGTGTATTGGTGTTAGAATCAGAATATGGACTGGGCTGCGTATGTGGTGGTAATATTGCCGAAGCGGAATCGTTGGTTTTAGATGCTACTAACTTCTTTAGCTGTTGCATTTCCTTTTCAAGAGTGACGATTTTTTTACGCAGGTCACTATTCTGGCGTTCTAGATCGTCCAAACGCGAATCATTTAGCTTAGAAGATGCAGTCGAAGGATTGTTCGCTGCAAGCTTTTCGATAATGTAACTCTTGATTTCATCAATATTACATATTCCATGTTTGGACGAATCCGCTTTAAAAGAACCGATTAATTCAGTAGTCTCTTTTAGCCCCGACGTAAGGACCTTCATATCTGCTGAAAGTGCAGTTCCTTGATCATGAAGGTCAACCAGCTTATTCTGGAAAGAAGCGGTGAGGCTATCAATTTTTGAAGATATTTTGCCAGCAAGACTTTTGTAGAGCGAGTCAAAAGATTTTTGAAGTTGAGAATTCAGCGAGGCAAAGCAGTCAACTAGATCTTTGCCTCGGTTTTTGACAGTAATTGTACATGCATCACAGGCATATAACATAACCCTAGACCTCATCTGCGGTACCTGAGCCTCAGAGGTTGTAAACTTGGAACAAGCCAGGCAGTGTGTGGCATTACAGTAGTCGCAGGTGATCCTGTACTTAACCTCCTTTTCGTTTACGCTTGGAACACGACATAGCGTTAAACTGACTTCACTAGATCAAACAGACTATAGAAATACAAAATTCTCTGAAATATGGTAAATTTCACTGTTTATAGCATACAAAACGTACTATATATTTTTTATATCAGATATGGAGTTAAACAGTTTTTTGTTGTAATGATGGCTCTTGGCGATTGTGAAACAAAGCCGTGGATTCGCGTTAGCGATAAGCACTAACTAACAAACTATAAGGTAGGAATATTACAGAGATCGGGAACGAGACCTCTGGAAATTTTCACGAATTTACACCAATAAAAACGAGTAAAAACGGCGAAAATAAGTCAGAACACAGGAACACGTCAGAACAACAGTGTTATCAACAAACAACTAATGATAAGGAATTGAGCTTCATTAGTCCCTACAACAAATTTTATGTAAAATTATAATAAGGGCATTACGTGAAAACATTAGGACGAACAAAACTTTTTCAAATAGAAAACTGCATAATTTTCGTCATATGAGCTTATATTTGTTTTCAATTTTAGTGCGCTGTTGCCATATATGGATATTTTTTTTGTGATACTTTAGGTGTTCTAAAGATATTGTTTAACACATTCACTGCCCACGCCAAAAACGACTATTGCGTCAGGTGCCACTACAGTTTTTCGGATATTTTTTAAATTAAATACTTAAAACTTGTTACAATTGAATTCAAATATGGATTTTCAACTTTTTTTTATAAAAAAAAACAAAAACGCGCTAGGTGCGTTGTGGGCACTGAGTAACATAAAAACCACGCTCAGTGCCCATAAACGCGCCATACGCGTTCTGAAAAAAATGTTTTTATTACTCATATATTTTACATCATCAGTGAGGCCTTTCTTAGGGTCACATTTAGGTCTTTTGGGTAAGTGCCTAACATCTTTTGAACAACCAGGCTGTTGGTCCGATATAAAAAAGCGATTTTGCATAAAACCAGTATTCGGTGCCCATCAACGCACCTAGCGCGTTCACTGTAAAAAAAACGAAAAAATAATGACCATATTTTCTTTACAATGCATTTTTCCCTGTATTTTATACTCTAAAAAGGAATACAAGTAGATACGAAATGATCCTTACCGCTTATAACAGTGCAATCAACTTTTCGAATAAAAAAGACCGCCAAAGGCACACTTAAAAAAATAAATCGGAACCAACCTACTCACATTACGTTTGAACCAGTACTAAACGCCCAGTCGTATTAGCAAGCGCGTGCAGTTATGCCCGGTCTTTCTGTGGTGCGCAGAAACTAATAGACACAAGAACGCGCCTAGCGCGGTGTGGGCACACCGTCGAATTTCCAGTCAACGCGCCAAGCGCGTTGTGGGCAGTCAATGTGTTAAGAAAATCATTGTTATGGTCCTAGTATAATTTGCTTTAATGACGTGTTTAAAATTTACCAAATATCGGGACAGTATGAAATATTATAGCACTGAGCATTCAATACTCATCTTATAAACTTATCAAAATGTTAATCTCAAATGACACAAAAACATCATTTTCGTTTTAATCGTTAATGGCATGAATAATAAAGTAACGTGCATAATAGAAATAAAATGGTATGTACTTAGAAATGTCAAAACTAATTTACTGAATTTATTTCCCGTAACTGTTTATATTTACAATAAAGCTGCTCATAATATATATAACATATGGGATTTACAAGAATTTCATTAGTTGACGACTCTTGGCCCCGTGACCTTATGTACAGTTAAATAATATTTATTAATAAGATTATATACTAGTGTGTAGGCGAAAAATAAATGAGAAGTAACGCGTTTCCTTTAATTCAACGGTTTGATGTAGTCTTTGTCATATTTCTTGAGTAAGAAAGGATACATTGTTAACTGGTGAATTATCGGAAAATTAATTAATTAAACACCCTATAAAGGGTGTCCCAAAAGTATGTGGCCAAAGCTGAACAGTACAATTTGCTCAGGAAAATACCACTACTTGTTGCCCCCTAGTTTTCTTCAACTTATTCCTAAAAGGTTGAACATAAAAACATGATCGATTACTAAGTATTTTGATACATTTGACGTGCCAAACTTCATCAGGATCTCGCAAGCCGTAAAAGATAAAAAGTTAGTTAAATGGGTGCAATGTTGCGGATTTTGTAGCCTATTTTAGAACCTTTATGCGATCTCTAAAAAAGTCAAATTTCAAATTTGAATTTATTTATTTCCGAGTTTATCTAAAGAGTTCATTTAAAATAAATTTCACATTCTCATTGTCATTTTTTCTCCTATATAAGGTTTTTTAAATACGGTCCTATAGTTTTTACTTCATTTTTAGGAGCTTTCGGTCTTCGAAAACTAAATGAGCATCACCTTAACAGGTTTAAAAATTTTCCATAAAACGTAATTCATTAGAGATGGATTGATTTTTTTCTGGCATCTTTCTCTTATGACAATATTTGTTGGCCCTAAGAGGTAAGTATGACATATGATTGGTTTAGTAAGATCTAAACTTCTATAGTAATATTCAAGATGGCCGACGAAACTAACGCGGTTATTGAAGCGCCTGATAAAAAGTGCAAGTATTCCTCTAAAAACGTCGAAAAAATCGGAGTAAAGTGCTCAGAATGTAAAGCGTATTACCAGTCATCGTGTGCCCTAAGAATTACCGGCCTAAAAGTGCTTAGTGGCAGCAGAGGTCTGGTAAACTGCCCTGCATGCGTAGGTGAGGTTAGGGAGACAAAAGGAAATGTAAGCATTGAAAATCTACTTGAAAAAATATGCAAATTGCAAGTTCAAAACTCAAAATTTATTGAAGAGTTTCAGTGGATGCGTCCAAAACTGTCTTTGATTGAAATGAAGATTAAGAGTCTTGAAAACTCACCATCATTTTCAGAAGAAATCATAACCTCGAAAACATCGCCCGCTGAAATAGAGCAGCCGAAGCTGTCGATAAAAGAACTTCAAGACGAAAACCAGATACTTGAAGAAAATACCGACCTGCTAAAATGAAAAATAAGGTACTTACAGGAAAAATTAGAAAATGCAAAAGGCCTGGAATCCGTCAGTGTCAGCTGTCAATCTAGTGCTGTCATATTGCATCACCCAAATCCTAAACAGCCAAGAACACCATTGTTGCCAGATGCAGCAAATCCTGATTGCCCCGAAAAAAGTAAAGATGAAGAGGAAGGAAAACAAAAAACAAATGTCATTGTCATACCCGATGACAACATTGACAAGGACGCAGGGAAAATGCGGGATCATCAAAACAAATCTGAAAATAAACAATACGGAGAGACAAAGGAGAATGATGGGAAACTAGTAACCAGAACAAAAACTACTTTCCCCAGGCAAAAAAATGAAAATGTTAATTTGGGAGTGGCTGAAAACAGAAGCTATCTATTCGTATCAGGGTTTAAGCCAGAGGTTGAAGAAAAAGAGATAGAGGATTACATAAAAACCAACACAGGAGTTACTGTTAAGTCCTATAAAATGAAAATAAAACAACAAAACTACAAATGCTCCTTTAAGCTTGAAGTGCCAAAGAAGCATAGAGAGAAGGTCGTGGTGTCCGAGCTATGGGGAAATGGTATTGTAATTAACCATTTTCTTCATGTCAGTAAGGGAACAACCAGCAGAGATCCTCCCGCAAGGAATTACCAGAACAGGTAATCCAAATATCGAGTGGACTAAATATAGTGCACCAAAACATACAGTGCATTAAAAACAAGACCTTAGATATTGAGTTGTTTGTTAATACTCTGGATGAGGAGCCACAAGTACTTTGTCTGACAGAACACTGGCTTAAGACTGAAGAAGTGGACTATGTAAAAATCCAGGGTCAATATTTACTTTGCGCACTTATTGGCTACCACAAAAATAAAAATACTGGCATATTCTACGTTACTTCTCTTACCATCTCCCACACATTAAATGCTGCGCAAATGTTTCTACTTATCAGAAAAAAATAACAAAGTTTACAAAATGCAGTTATGTTAAACCATCCGACATGTTCCAAACTTATACTATCTCGCTCTCGCACACTCATTATTTCACCTTCTCTTTTTTAACACAACGCAACGGTCCAAATGGATCTGAAAAATGCAAGCAAAAAGCAAGGCAGGCGTAATAGCGATACAAGAATAAGTAATAGTAGTCTCAAAAAAACTTTTACCAGCTTCTTTTCTTAAAAACCAAAAATATAACTGTTTTCTTTTGCATTTTAAAATGATAACATTTCTGGCACGTCAACATGACACTATTTCAGCTTTCAGCATTTCGATTTCTTAAATTATGTGATCTAGCATCTAGTTAGTTTAGCACGGCTCAGCCAGCTGTCATTCTACGAATAGGTGTTGCCAAGTGTAATTTCTGTTCGGTTCTAAAATACGGTATCTTGTTGGATACATTCAACCAACACTTTATACATGGTGATTCAGAAGTACTTTGTATTTATTAAAATAATAAATAATAATAATAATAATTCGCTATTTTGAGTTACGCAAGACGCTCGCTATTTAACGACCAAAAGAGAGAGAGCCAAATGCGCCCTTGTTTGGTATATTTGGATTAGTTAAGAAAGTACCACGCGTAGCGCGCTCGTTTTGTTAATTTGGGATAATTATGGTTTTGTGTTAGGCGGGGTTGGTCAAGCGCATAACGCGCTCGTCGCAATGCTCTTGTTTGGTTAATTAAAGTTACTTTCGATTATTTTTGCTTAATCTGGGATACCGAAGACAAGCCCGCGTAGGGCGCTTGTCTCTTCTTTATTAATTAGGGGTAGTCTGGGGTGGTTTTGCTTAGTTTAAGTTAAGAAAGAGAGTCTCTTTATTTTGCCAAATTAGGGTTAGTCTGGGTTAGTTTTGATTAGTTTGGGTTAGTTTTGGTTAGTTTGGGTTAGTTTTGGTTTTCAAAGACGTTCATAAAAGACGTCGAACAGTGGACCACAAGAAAGTATGGGGAGCTGGATTATTACACAACACAAGCTTTAACAGGACATGGAACTTTTGGCACATTTCTAAAGGACATAAGGAAGCAGGAAAACGATGAGTGTTGGTATTGCCAAGACAGGGACACACCTGGTCATACAATATTCTACTGTCATAAGTTCGAGGGAATTAGAGATACGGCCGCAGAAGCATGCGGAGTAAGGTTGAAACATCGCTGAATTACTGCTAACCAACGAAAAGCACTGGGGATCGATTATGGAAATGCTGAAAAGTATAATGAAGGAGAAGGGCGAGGAAGAGAAAAGACGAGAGAGAGAAGAGGAAAATAGGGAACAGTACTAAGCGCAGACACAAAGTGGACATTCGCTATCACCTAGCGAAGTTTTCCCCTGACGTAATGCCTGCGGGCGGTTTCCAGGGAGCGAAAAAATGAGGAGTTTTTTTTAGTTGGTAGGCAAAGGGACCACTCTTTGAATCCAACACTACCCGGGCTGTAGAAGATCAAGCCAAGACAATGAAATTTCTCCCCCAATCAATAACGGCCGGGTGTCTTTGGAAGATTTCTTTCTCCTCAAAAAAAAAAAAAAAAGGGGTTAGTTTTGGTTAGTTTGGGTTAGTTTGGTTAGTTTTGGTTAGTTTGGGTTTGTTTGGGTTGGTTTTGCTTAGCTTGGGTTAGTGAAGAGATAAGCGCGCGTAGCGCGCTTGCCTCTTTACTTTGCTTAATTAGGGTTAGTCTGGGTTAGTTTGGGTTGGTTTTGTTTAGCTTGGGTTAGTGAAGAGACAAGCGCGCTACGCGTGCTTGTCTTTTTACTTTGCTGAATTAGGGTTAGTCTGGGTTAGTTTTGGTTAGTTTGGGTTAGTTTTGGTTAGTTTCGGTTGGTTTTGCTTCGTTCGGGTAATAACTGGTTAATTAGGGTTAGTCTGGGTTAGTTTTGGTTAGTCTGGGTTGGTTTTGCTTAGTATGAGTTAGTGAAAACACAAGCGCGCGTAGCACGCTTGTGTGTTTACTTTGCTTAATTAGAGTTAGTCTGGGTTAGTTTTGGTTAGATTCAATTAGTTTGGGTTGGTTTTGCTTAGTTTGATCATTGGGGGCGAAGGAAAAATTATAGAAATTGAAAAAAGATAATATAATCGGGGACTATACAAAGTGATTCCACATTTTTTTGGAAAAATGCAGCGGCGCTTTACCCATTAGTGCTTCATCCATTTCCATGTAAGTAATTTCAATAATTGACATTCCATGCACCTGCCCTGGGACATTTACCTACTTGAAAATCAAGAATGTTAGTCAAATGTGACAACATTGCAAGTAAATTTTCATCATTAACGTCAAATTGGGAGAGTTCGCGTTTAAATGTCTTCCTAAATGGCCTCATTTATGATTTTTATTTTTCAATTTTTGGCGTCAAAAGTGTTTTGCGCAATATGTAACGTGTCACAAAACACTTCTAATACTGTCTTCTACACGTCACATAAAAAATTTTTGCAAAATTCGAAAAGTGCTCAAAGTAAATATTTACCAAATCCAGTCATAGGTACCAAATTATATCATGTTACACTCGACAAAACATGATTCATCGGGGATCCTGCATACTGGTTAGGGAGGATGAAATTGGATTTAATGAAGAAAAAAACATAACAATGTGCAGTAGAGAAGGTCAGATTGAAGTTTCGGGTTTTGTGAATATGTCTAAAAAAAATTTTATCTTGTGTGTGTATAGAACCTGCCTAGGAAATTTTAATATTTTTATAAATAGAATTAATCAAATATTGAATGAATTGGTTTTCAGATATGTTGATTTTAAGATTGTACTTTGTGGTGATTTTAATGTAAATTAAAATCACGGATGTTGGCAGCGTCAAACAGGGAGTACTACAAGGGTCCATTCTGGGTCCTCTCCTGTACCTTTTGTACACCAATGAAATTGTCAACATTAGTAATAATAATATAATTCTCTTTGCTGATGATACCAATGTAATATACAGCCGAGATAGGGTTGACAGGTCTGTGGTGGAGGTGCAGAGTGCCAGAAAAGTTGGTTGACAGAAAATAATTTACTGCTTAATGTAAAAAAAACTAAATTGCTTATGTTTGGCACCCAAAATCATATAGTCGAACCAATCATTCACAATAGGCACGTTGTTGAGTCGGTGGAGACACTGCCCTTTTTAGAAGTATCTTTTGATAAAGGGCTTGACTGGAAAGAACACATCAATCAATTGGCTGGCAGCATTTCGAGGTTTTGCTATGCTTTGTCTGTGGTTAGTCATAATGTGGAGATTTCTGTAGCACTGACATCATATCATGCCTTTGTACAGTCCAGAATCAGGTATGGCATAATATTCTGGGGAAATAGTGTTACCACTAGAAGAATTTTTCTTCTGCAGAAAAGATGTCTTAGAACAATTTTTAAAATAAAACAATATGAAACTTGTAAACCACTTTTTATTAAAAACAATATATTAACTCTTTCAAGCTTATATATTTTTGAATACATTCTCTTTGTAATAAATAACTTTTCATTCTTTGAGGAATTGCAATATGATCATGCTTATAATACCAGACATAAAAATTTATTAATTTCTGAAAGAGCCAACTACACTTATGTACAGAAGAACTGCTGAAGGTTTTAGACAAAAAAGAGACAAAAAGCCGAAAAGTGAATTAAAAAAGTTTCTAGTCAAAAGGTGTTATTACAATGTTAGTGAGTTCCTTGAAGAGACTGATTTCCAAGAATTGCTGTGATATAAACTTGCTGCCTCATTGAATAGTTTAAAGGTAAAGTTTAGTTGAATGCTTATTTTTTTAGAATTTTAGTATAAATAAAATAGCTTTATGATACGGTCTACACTCCTTGGAGTATAAAATTGTATCATTTTATAATTTAGGTACAATTGTATATGGATCTATTATTGAATAAATAAAATAAATAAAATAAATTTAAAAAAGTAAATTGATGAAGGGTTCTCAGTGGCGAAACGTCGTATTTGAGATTAAAAGATGTCACCTTATAAGGGAGAATAAATGTCAATGAGAAAGTGAAATGATTTCTTCATATATAGAATAATATAGAAAAATCTCATAATTCACTACTTTATAAAAAGTTCGTAAAATAATCTAACTAGATATATCGTCTAAGAACTCTTATTCGTATAAACTCCAATAGGAACATTAAGTGTCAAATATGATGACCTTGTTAATCGCGTATATGACCATAAAGCCAATTCCTAGATAGTTGCGTGCCTGGTGCCCGTCATAAACCCGACGTAAATTATAAAATTTAATATACCTTTTATAGGCAAAAATAATTAACTAGTGAAGTAATGAAGGTTTATGCAAGTGCAATTAGCCAGGAATCTATGCTAAAAGCTGGTTTGTCATAAATGTCCGTTGTTTATGAGGAAAAAAACAATAATGTTTATATTTTCTCTTACATAAGCCAGGATTTTAATTATCCTTATGGCATTTCCAGTTACGTACGAATCTAATCTCTTGCAAATATGGAATTAATGTTTTAATAATAATTATTAATAGCAAGCGCATGTTTGGTCGCTACGTGCGATTTAGTAAGTAAATAAATAAATTTGAATTAACAAAGATTTCGACATATTCTATAAGGCAATTATTATTTTTGAATATATTCATCGATCATGGAGAATATATCAAAGAAAAGTCGCGTGTGACACAACGCGCGTGATAGAAGTGACTATTTCTTTACCGTTTCCATAAGAGAAAAAGAGAGCTAGAGAAAGAGAGAGAGAGAGTTATATACTGTATCCCTCTTGCGAGATGGATGAAACGCACACGTGTCGTGAATAATCACTCTCATGCAGCCAAAGAAGTATTAACTTCAGAAATCAATAATAATTGTAAACACATGGAAAGTAATCTAAAAGACACTAGTGCAATGTTTATGAACGCATTTTGTGACAGAAATGTAAGAAATGTTGACTCTATAACCTTTTACTGAACGCACCCTGGTGAAGTCCAACGATCGTAATACTGAACATTCAAGTATCAAGTAGCCTTCGAGAGAATAATAAAATAATGCAGCAGAGTTCTGTAAAATTTGTCCGTAAGTAGTGCAATCTAAATTTATAATCTTCGTGAAACTAAAAACTGATTTTGAATATATTTTTGAAAAATGAACGTGCGCAGACGCGCAGGTGCTTATTTTTGTTTAACTGGTTGCAGTGCAGGAGGTAAAAGTAGTTCTCAAGCTTTTGAACTTGTCGCTACGTTGCCAAGTAAGTGATAGAAATATGGTTATAGATTCCTGGCTAATTGCACTTGCACAAATCTTCATTACTTCACTAGTTAATTATTTTTGCCTATAAAAGGTATATTAAATTTTAATCCGGCAACGTTGCGTAAATATTTCTAAAATTGACAGGTAACCATCGAGTTTCGATGCTTAGAGTTACTAAAAATTATGATTTTTATGGGAATTACCTAAATATTTTTAATTTGCTTAAATAATGCATTTTCCGCATTTTTGTTTAAATGTAATATTTCAAATGTGGCCTTTCTAATAAAAAAAAAACTGTCCGTAAAGTCGTCCGAACCCAGGAAAAGAAGTCAGAAAAAATCACTCCATCTCTAACGCATTACCTTTTATGGGAAGTTTTTAAAGCAAAAAGCGACGCAAAAAGTAACCGAGAAATATGTGAAACTGAGTGTAAAATGAACTTAAACGAAAAAGACTTTGCCTAATAGTTAACAAAATTAATAAGAAAATAAACGAAATTAACTGAACCGAAAAGGAGTAAAACTAATAAGCAAGATAATATAACTCAAAAAACGAAAATGACTAAAATTAATAATGAACGAATATAATACATACACCTAAACATTGAACAACCTACTCACCCAAACTAAAATTAATAATGAACTAAAACTAAACCAAATGAACAAAACTGAACCAAAAATGACTAAGACCAAAATTAAACCGAAAGTAAATAAAACAATAGAAAACGAAAATATATAAAACTAGTAATGAGCATAATCTCACCTAAACCTAAAAGTAATTAACCTGAATTAAAACGAAAAACTAAGCTACAATCTACAAAAATAAGCCCCAAAATAAGTGAAACTGGGAGAAACGAAAAGAATTAAAAGTAATAATGGAAAAAAAGTAACCGAAAAATATGTAAAACGAACTGAAACAAAGATATCTAAATCTAATAATGAACATAAATAAACCCAAAAATAGGTCAAATGAACTAAAACGAGAAAAAGAAAACAATAATGTACAAAATGAACCAAAAAATAAGTAAGTAAAACAGACAAAAACGAAAAGACTAAAAGTAATAATGATCAAAAAGTAGCAAGAAGATGTGTGAAACGAATTGAAACGAAGATAACTAAATCTAATAATGGACATAAATAAACCCAAACATAGGTAAAATGAACTGAAACGAGAAAAAGAAAACAATAATGTGCAAAAAAGAATCCAAAAATAAGTCAGTAAAACAGACAGAAACGAAAATAACTAAAAGTAAGAATGATCAAAAAGTAACAAGAAAATGTGTGAAACGAATTGAAATGAGATAAAAAAATAGTAATGTACAAAAAAGCATCTAAAAATAAAAACATATTTAAAAATTAGTTTTTTCTTAGAATTTGCATCAACATTCTATAAGGCATACTAACAGGCTACTAAATCCCCAACGTTACCCCCACTTAACTGATTTCATATCTTTATATGGCCTTTATGGTCGAACCTAATGAATTGTGTTATCGTGAAGCAACCCCCTCCCCTTCGCCAGGCTAGGTATCGGATTTAAACGCTTATAGAATATACAGGGTGTTTGTTAATAACATGCTAATATTTACGGAAGTTATTCTTGGGTCCATTTTGAGAAAAAAACGTCATATGAACATATGTTCTAAAAGTCTTAATTTTTGAACTACAGGGTGCTACAATTTTAAGATTTTTTTTTCTTTTTTATTCATTCATTCATTCATTCGTATCAACCTATTTCCGTCCACTCCTGAGTGTAAGCCTCTTCCACATTATCTCTTGAGCGGTTTGGAACCAGTTTTTCCCCGCGTGTCTCTGGATGTCGTCCTTCCACCTCGTCTAGGGTCGCCCAACACTTCTTTTTGTTTCCCTATGTCGCCATTGGAGGATGGCCCTGGTCCAGTTCACACTGTCCCTCGCCACCCATCTCATCTCCACTTATTCCTTGCAACCGTTTCCATGACGTCTGTGATTCCTGTCCTTTTCCTAATGTCATCATTCCTTATTCTATCCCTAAGGCTAATACCCAGCATTGAACGTTCGATGGCTCTCTGACACACTCTCAGGCGATTGGCACTTTTTTGTATGAAGGTCATAGTCTCAAGGCCATACGTCATGACCGGTAGGATGCAGCTCACGAACACCTTTCGCTTTAGATTAATTGGAGTTCTAGGATTTCTTAGGATGTGAGAGAGGTTACCATACTTTATCCAGGTGAGGCGCACCCATCTTGCAATCTCTAACTTAGTTTATGGTCTATAGGTACACGTATTCATCCACTGTTTCAATAATAATGTTGTCTATAATGACCTGGGTGTTATAAGGACCCATGATCTTGGTCTTACCTAAGTTCATCTGAAGCCCCACTGCTTGTGATGCTTCTTTTAGCTCCTTTAACATGCTGGTGAGCTCCTCATGATCGTTGCTAAACAGGATAATGTCGTCTGTAAAACGTAGATGGCTCAAGTACCTTCCGTCAATGTTAATGCCTTTTGACTCCCAATCCAAGGTCTTGAAGACTCCTTCCAAAGCCAAGGTGAAAAGTTTTGGGGATATTGAGTCTCCTGGTCTAATTCCTCTGTTTATGGGAATTTTTTCTGTCTTGAGGTCTTCCGTAATCTTTAGGTGGAAAGTGGCATTCTCGTAACAGCTCTTGATAAGAATGGAGTATCGGGAGTCGACCCTAGCCTTATCCAATTCATTTAGTACTGCCCATTTTTCTATCGAGTCAAATGCCTTTTGATAGTCGACGAACCCCAGGTGAAGAGGGACATTGTATTCCCTACATTTCTCCATCAGGGTCCGCACAGTCTGGATATGGTCGGTGGAGCTATATCCTTTTCTGAATCCCGCTTGTTCTATGGGTTGATAGAAGTCTAATTTTTGATTCAGGCGTCTGGTCAGGATCTTGCTATGTAATTTGTACAAGCTAGATAGGAGGCTGATGGGCCTGTAATTTTCGATGTTGCTACAGTCTCCTTTCTTAAATAGAACTCCATGCTTCTCCAGACACTTATTGAGCAGGATGATGATTGCTTTTTTCAGTGTTGCTCCTCCTTCAGCATTTCTGCCGTAATGTGGTCCTCTCCTGGAGCCTTGCGGTTTTTCATATTTCTTAACGCCTCATTTAGAATTTGTGCTCTGCTATCTCTCTGGTAACCTGCGTCTGGCATTTCCTGTCTGTAGAGCTTTCGGTAGAAGTTTTGGATGATGGTCACGTTCCTGCTTCTCATACACTACTGTTCCCTGTTCATTTCTCATTTTTCGTATGGTCTGTTTTGCTCTTGTCATATTCGATTGCAATTTCTTTATGTTAAGGTTGTCTTCAATAGCTTGCTGTATGAGATGGGTGTTGTGGTTTCTTAGATCACTTCTTATCTCTCTCTTTACTTGTTTGCTAATGACTCGGTGGGCTGGCCAATCTATATCCATTTCTCTTCGAGTCCTTTGCAGATTTGTTGTGGTTGCACTAAGCTTTGATGGCCTGCCTTTTTGTAGCGAGCATACTTGTTTCACTGAACAAACAGATTTCCATAAGACATTCCTCTTTTTAAAATGTGGTATTTCGTAATTTATTTAGTTAATTATCTAATATTACTACCTTATTCGTGCACTTTCCTAAAATAATACTTTCTTTATAGAGCCGGCAACAGCGCATCATTTGACACGATGTAACAAACAAACGAGTAGTTGCCGATAATAACTGCGGCAATTACTGTTATTTTCTTGCATTTTTCTAAAATAGGAATTATTTAAGTGCGTGAAACTTGTACTTAATATTTCGTTGTATATTTAGGTATACAATTTATATTGTTAGGCGTATTTTTAGATACGTAAAACCATATATTTCGGACTTAAAGACCTGTTGCTTTTATGTGCCCCTCGGCTGGTTTGTTTACAGACATTTTATAAGTTTTTGTTCGTGTTTAATTGTATATTTTTCTCTCGGTTGCGGCTAGTTTTGTGGTAACTAATACTTAGTGTAATTATGCCTCAAAAGTGTTGTATTCCTGGCTCTAATGGAAACTATAGAAATGAGCCGAAAATTCATGTTTTAAGCTTTCGAAAGGACCAAATTTAATGGCTAAAAGCTATACCCCGAGATAATTTTAAGCCCACAAGCAACACGAACGTATGCGAAGCTCATTTTCCTGATTACAGTAAAAAGTATACGATAGTTCAAGGACATTTTAAAATTACTTATATCGATTTGAATTAATGAAAGAGAAGCCTCTCCCTTCTTGTACCAGCGGTAACCACCGAGTCAATTTCCAACTATTTATTTCTTCCTCTTCTTTCTTCTAAAGAATTCCCGGGCCGATGCAAATGAAGTTTTCTTCGCGGTTCCGAGCGATTACAAGCGTCTTTGCGATAATACGAGGTTCCAATATGTCTTCGCGTTTTATTACAGTGTCCGTAATATTTACGACTAGCTCGCCTTTGCCTTATTATATGTTGCGCTCCGATCAGATTGTTTTGTTTTGTGTCGGTACTCGATTGCGAGTTCAATAAAGTACCATCGGGGAAAGAACCGACGCGACGCGATCGTGACACTCAATTTGCCTATATGCTTTTTAAAAATGATTTAGGATTAAGGTGAATGTTCATTAAAGAAAATGTCACTTGCAACACATTGCCACTCCTATTATGTATGAATGATTCCTAGTTTAGAATTTTAACTATATTAATGCAAGCCAAGATGCAAATGCCACCAGTAGTGAATAAATCACCTCACTCAAGAGCAATCTCTAATGAATCTTTAAAGTTCATGACTCACATCCGCTGAAACGAAGAATTGTAGAAAAGCGAAACGCCCACTGGTCATTACTTATATACCCGTACGGGCGGCATATTGCAGCTCTTATAATAAATGGCCTAGGATATAATTTGGTAAATAAATAATGGTAATTGAACGTTAGATAAATATAGTTGCGACTTTTGATTGCCAATTATATAATTAACTTAATGCAGCTGTTTGGGTAGGAATTTTCGCGTGGTTTCCTTGCAATATTCTACTAAAACGGAGTTTTGTCCACAGTACCGAAACAGAATTATTATACACCCGACGCGCGAGGCGCGTTTCGTCAACATTGTTAGCATTATCAGCTCAATGCATATGACCTTAAAGAATTCTTTCGTTATTTTGTATTTTTGTATTTTAAATGTATTAAATGTAAAATTAAAACACATTTTTTTTCTTTCTGTTTATTGCAAATCTAAATCGGTGCAGGACATCAACATTTTTTTATCACTTTTCTCGTAACTCTGTTTTTGTCATTTACCGCCACTGGAGTGCGTTCAGAAGCGGATGGTAATACGAAGGTACGGTACGAGTAGGGTGATCAAAATGACGTCATCGGGGAAATGTGTCGGTAAACCTTGATATTTATATATAAACGCCTTTCACCATTTGTCATACTCACCATCTTCCATTTGTAAATAAATTTGGCCACCTTCCATTACGGGATTGCCTTTTTCCTCTAGGGCATCAGACAGGCAAACTCATTCACATTAATATCCTTTTTTCGGATAAAAGTTCATAAATACATACAATAACCCACCTTGGACTATTCCTATTATCATTTCAAAATGGAAATATATGCCGAATTTGGAGAGACTAAAGTATTACCTTTCCCCCGGGGTGGGCATTTCTGAACACGCTCCAGGCAGAATGAGTGAGTGGGATGCAACCGACAAAAAGCTAACCTAAAGTAATGAAAATTAACGAATCCAGGCTTCTTGATTCTATTGGTATCTGCAAGGCCGAAATTGTAGCTATCCACGCTGCTGGTTACTTCTTGTGATTGCGCCCCCGTAGCGAGCGAAGCGAGCGGAGTGCTATGCAAAGCCATAATAATACCTATTATTCTTATTTCGCCATTGCGCATGCACGGTTACGCATCGAAAATTTAGCCCTATTCCTAGACGCTTGTCAAGCAAACAACACGAACTGAAATCACAGACGGCGGAATGTTAGTCACGCTGTCCCGCCGACCAATGAGCGAAGAGCGACTATATACCTACGCGAATGTCACGAATACGACCAATAGAAAATGAGCACCTTCGA
>MU184675.1:19053-40726 GCA_016904865.1 Pissodes strobi | reverse complement strand
ATGGCAGTGGGAGCCATATACATGGACATCGAAAAGGCGTTTGATAAAATGTGGCGATAAGGACTGGTGCTCAAGATGCAACAAAGAGGCATTCCCATATACATGACCAGACTCATTCTCAGTTACCTGGAGAATAGAACATTGAGGACGATGTTAGTATTTTTACAAGCGACTTTCCAGAATCTCCAGTGGTGTTTAGATCGCTATTTGCCGACGATACCGCCTTTATGGTCAGAGGTAGAAGCCCAATGTTGATTTCCAGGAAACTACAAAAAGAATTAAATTCATTCGTAAAATAGACAGATGTAAATAAAATTAAAATTAACTCCCAGAAAACCAAGGTTGTGCTATTCAGGAAGAGATTTATGGATCCAGGTCCTCAACTAATCATAAAAGGACATAACATACAATGGGAACAAGATGGTAAATATCTTGGATCGCTATACGACGCAAGAATGAACTGGCGAAAACATTGCAGAGAGCTGAGGAACAGAGTAAGGATTGGGCATAATTGGGGTATGGGTGCCCTAGCTGGGGCATTGCAGCAAAAACTTATATAAATGAATTAATAAGAGCCGAAAATAGGGCATTACGAATGGTGGTCGGGGCTCCCTGGTATATGAGGAACGTGGATATTTACAGAGAACTGAGCTGGACTCCGTTAAGAGTCTACATACAGAATCGGATCAGGAAAATCATCAGCATAGCGGAGAGCCATACAAATGAAGATCTAGTCAGGCTTGTGGACTATGTACCAAGTCAAACAATTGGAAGAAGAATTTATTATAGTAGACCTAGAGACGCTATAGTAGCATTAGAACAAGAATGATAGTATGTATAGATGTAAATAGACGTTAACCAGCAAAGTAATGTAAATGTAAATAGTTAATGTAGTCCATGTAGAGAGGTTAAAGTGAATATGAAAGAAGTTGGAAAAGATAAAATGTACACTCAACATTACGGTGCAATGATATGTAATTACATGTAACCAGAAACAACAAGGGTGTAAATAGGACGATGTAAATATGTACAGAAGAAAGAAGCAAGGCTCAAATTAATGGTCCAGAGGGGACCGAAGAGACAAAAGTAGAACAAAAAGGAGAATATAACCGAAGAGATAGCGACAAAAAAGTACACATGGAACAACATCACAAGTCACGGAAAGCAGAATAAAGGGACTTATACAGAGAGGTGCCAGCTAAAGGCGGCAGCAATGTCCTAGGATTAATTATGGCGTGTTTATACAGGCTACTGCCCGTAAACACATAAGCAGGGCAGTGATGTAGTGACCCTGTCCTGGTGGAGGTTTAGTGGGTATGCCTGAGAGAGAGCGCGCGCCACACTCTCCCCCCCCCCCCCCCGGGGGGGGGGGGGGGGGGGGGGGGGGGCCGGGGGGGGGGCCCCCCCCCCCCCCCCACCCCACCCCCCCCGGAGGGGGGGGGGGGGGGGGGGGGGTGCATAAGGGAGCATTCCTCCACCTCACCAAAAAAAATAAAAAATCTAGACTGCCGAAGCAGTGAATAAAGTAGTATTGCCATGGATTTTAATTTATTTGGAATGCGAGGACAGTGGCGTGGAATGTTAAATTGGACAAAAATTAAATCGTTAGATTTAAAAGCGTGTTCAAAATGGGTTTTGAACAAATACTTCAATCTTTATATTAGTTTGGGTTAGCTCCAAAACCCCCAACAGCTTGTTGAAGCATGTCTGAACATTTATTTGAAGCTGTTTCAAAGTGATTCCTTATTAATTTTTCTACTACAAGGTTCCCATAACAGACTACTCATTTTGATGTCTCTGTCAGAAATCAGCTTTAACGCAATTGTACAAGGTGATCCCATATATCCCCGCCTCCCTTTAACTTTCTTATTTTAAACTAGCTTATTCCAAAAAATGGACACAATATGCGGTGAAACACTTGATTTTGCTCTCATACTGCGCCTGCAACTCACTGCAAAGGCAAACGTAAACAAACGAGATGCTACTAGTTACGACAAAATATCGTTCTCTCTTCTTCATTAGTATAGCCTCTTGTTATGCAACAAAGTGAAACAGCGAAAAAGTGACGTCAACCACCCGCCTACTGGTTCATTGGAAGGCGATCGAATGGCTACACAGTGGGCTAAAATCCAAATAAGCAATGCGCAAAAGAGTTATAAATTATTCTTTCATAATTATTTTTTTCTTTATTTAAACAAAAAGTAGGATTCGATTACTTGACAGGAATCTAGGCCAAAAACTGTTTTAGAAAACACTTTGTAAATAATGACTTCAGACTATCAATGCTTCGTAATAACTATTATTATTTAACGAAATGAATACTGTGTACAAAATGCAAAAATTCCACATGCAGGTGATTTTATTGCAATTTATTGACAATTTTATTCCGATTAGTTACGGTAATTACCCTATCGCCAAGGTAATCACACTTAAGTTTGATGTAGAACTAAATGCGAAGTTGAGCAATATTGCATTAATTGATCTCGATATTAAGTCCCTTTTGTTATTCGGCAATTTAAACTATAAGATTAAGGCTATTAGACTAAACTTGTTTTTAATGCATTGATTGATTCCACGTACAAAATAGTTTCATTGAAAATACGTACAGGTATAGATGAAAGTGGATATGCAAGGGGAGTTGAGCCACAATTTCGTCCACTTTTCCATATAAATCTCCATATGAAAATCAAAGGTTCAAATTCCTGTTTTTTTTTTCCGGTTTAGCTGTGGGGAAATTGCGTTCACTTCTCTAAGAGTCCTTTCGCATTTTCTGCACGCTTACGCTTATTTACATTTAAAAACAACAATTATTCCATATAAAACGTGTGTTAGATATTAAATAGAGCTGATGTCACGTACATAGACGTTACGTGACTCCTTATAACCATGTATGATTATCATCATTCTGAAGGAGGAACCAGGTTGACTACTGACTTATTACAAATCATTCAAAATTGTGTTACTAGCCTCCTAGTGACTTGTTGGTGGCATTCCTATAATATTTAATATTCCGAGATTGAGATCAAGTTGTAAGCTTCTTCTGCACTTGGCTGCGATCTAGAAAAGTTTGATAGATATTACATGGAACCATTTCTTCAAAGTTGCAAGCCAGAAAACTTTCTTCCTGGTTCTCTTCATTTTTCAACTTTGCCCTGCAGAATGAGCAGTTAAAATCAGTATTTTGATGTACTTCCTTATGGCGTGTCTTTAGCTAAGCTATTCAAGTTTCATATGTGTGTTCAAGGCTAATATTTCATTTTCTTGATGTGTGACCGGCACCAATTATATGAGTCGATTTTTGAATTCATAAAAAAAATTCTAATATGATTAACAGCTTCCTAAATATTGACGTTGGGAAATTGACACTTTTCATACTATGACAGGCTGTAGAATCTAAGCAGCTTTACTTAGAGGGAAAGAGTTTGCACATTCTTATCCTATTTTTTCATGATTTATCAATCGTATGCAACCATACCGGTACTACCTAAACCATTATTATAACTTACACACGATCTCTTCTTATAAAATCCTACTTTTTACTAAATCGTCGATTGCTTCACAGGCAAAGTAAATCTCAAGGCGAATCTTATCCAAGATTCTATAGTAGCATCATTAATAATTTTTCATACACTTTGAAAAACCTGATATAATCTTGATTTATAGCTTTATCTTCTGTGTGTTTTTCAAGCTTAGAAGCAACATGAGAAGCTTCTGCTTTGATATTAATTTAGTCCATATAAGGTAAACAAAGAGTAGGTAGGTACATGATATTTAGGTTTGATCTTTAGCTAATAGGCAGTATAACTTGAAAACGCCTCGCCTTATCATTAGTCTATTTCAAGCGAAATGTTAATAATTATTATTCTCGAGACGAAAAAATATTTTAAATAAAAAATAAAATGAAGATCAAAATTTGAGAGTACTTATCCATATCATCAAGTTGCGTTTCTTTATTTTATTTAAGGTTATTGTCAATAATGTAAATACATATTATTTTCTTTTACAAAATGTTATTTAATCTCAATAGTGAGTTATGCCAGTTATTGCTTATAGCTCACGTGTGACTTATAACTGTCAGATTTTTCAAGAAAAAACTTTTTTAGGCGCGTTCGCGTGAGTAGCAAATATGGCTGAGCCGTCACGCTCGGGCATGTGACGCTCAATCGCTTTGATACACGATATAACTGTCAAAAAATCAAGAGTTTTGATGAAAGTTTCTGGACACGTACCATTTGATGGTCTTTCGAACTTTATTAACATTGACAAAAATAGAAAAATGGCGATTTTTTTTGGCTTGTTTATTTTCGAACATATAAGTGATTATAAGTACGCCACTGCACATCAAAGCATTTAGGTACAATTTTTTTACTGAACATAAACAATCACTTAGAAAATTTGCACGATACAAGGCACAGTGTGGTCTAACTACCAAAAGTTGGAAAAAGCAAGGATTTACAAACATATCTGTACCTCTTAAAATATAGCAGATATCAAAAATTTGACAGAGCACTTTCTTGGCTATGGACCAGTGATTCAATTGATGTACAATGACACAACTTAAAAAAATTATCATAATTTTAAAAAAGGAACTGATTTATTGCTACTGACAGCACGTGGCATCTGTATAATCACGCATCAATATCGAATTTATTGTGGCCTGTCCGGGTAATAAGGCTTTTCGTTGCTTAAAGGAGGCAACCCAAAATACACTCATTATAATTCGTTGAATGATAATGTTACAAGGTGCGATCAAGATTTATTAGCAAATAATATATTGCATAATAAAATTATTGTATTAAGCTTACAAAAACACAATTGAAATATATTTGAGATTGGCATTATTAGGATAATAGGACAGAAGATACGACATATTATAATATGAATATACAATTAGTTATACAGGACTCAGGCAAAGAAAAATATAATAAAATTGAGAGTAATGGAGGTATAGACGAAAAAGAAAACGAGGACTTAAGGAAGTAAGACTGCTAGCGATTTTAGGAAAAAAATAATGACAGTGCGCAAAGTATCTACAAACCCAGATGTCAATGATAAATACCTCAGATATTAAGGAAAATCATAATAAGACACTAAGGAGTGAGAAAAAATAGCATAGAGTACATAGAAAAATATAAGATACATTTAATTATGGAAACTATATGTACTTAAAGTAGAAAATAGAGTACATAGATATTAGAATGGAAAATAGAGTACATAGATATTGTATATACTTAGAGTAGAAAATAAAGCAAAGGGCAAAATATTAGAGGCACTTAGAGAAGGAAATAGAGCAAACAGAGATACATTAGAAAGCTAGAACTAGAATTTGGAACGCAAGTGTTAGTGACAACTATCTAAGATACTAGAGAATGTCATAATAAAAACATGTAGGCGTCCAAATAGATTATAGAGAAGGACAAATGAAACTAGAAAAGTTTAGTTATAATATTGAACTAAAATAAAGGAGCAGCTAGAAAGCGAAATTATACACAGGTCGTATAGGGTATGTTTTAGCCAACGGTCGCAGATAAGTACCTAATAGGGAAGATGATAAGTCAGACACTTGGGCAACATGTGAACCGGAACGCCAAAGCAAGAGACCAGATAGAAGTGGCATCAAATGACAATATTGGAAATGAAGCTACTCCAAATCAACACTAACCGGAGCCGTCCAGCGCAAGATATGGCCTTAGCAACGGCCCAGGAAATAGGGGCGGCCATGGTGCTCATCTCTGAGCCAAATCGAAATGCTATTGCTAAGCGAAAAGACTGGACGTATGATGACCGCCTGGACATAACCATAAAGAGACAAGGCCAAGGCCGGGGATTCACATACATTGCAACCCATGCGTTTACGGTGTACAGCTGCTACGCGTCACCCAATCAAGACACAGGGGACCTAGAGGGGATCCTCCTGGAAATTGGAACACTAGTGCGACGCCACAAAGAAAAAGCCATTATAGCCGGGGACTTCAACGCCAAGTCGCCACAGTGGGGTATGGGTTTTACCGATAAGCGTGGCAGTATAATGGTGGAATGGATTGCTGCAAATGACCTAATATGCATAAACAAAGGGGACAAACCTACTTTCCAGAGGCAAAACTGTACCTCCATCATCGACCTCACCATGACGACGGCTGACGTCCATATCAGGCGATGGGAGGTGAGCGACAATGAATCAATGAGTGATCATAACTACATCATCTTTGAAGTTGCAGAAAAGAAGAATGTACGTGAAGGAGGAAACCGGAAACCCAGAGGCTGGCAAGTGAAGAAACTCGACAGAAGAGGACTGCAAGATACCTTAGCAGAAATGACGGACGAGAGGGTAGCGTGTACCGCCAGAGACTTCTCAAATGTGTTGTCCAAAATTTGTGACGCAACAATGCCAAAGAAACGAAATACCGGGAAAAGAAAGCCGGCTTATTGGTGGACCGAGGAAATTTGGGAACTGCGCAAAGAGTGTACAAGGAAAAGAAGAACATACACCAGAAATGCAGGAAAGAATCTGCCTGCGCTGAATCAATATCTCTTCGAGGAATATAAAGACTGCAAAAAAAAGCTGAGGAATACCATCAAGGCAACAAAAGGAGCATGCTGGAAAGAACTGTGTGGGGACGTTGACAACGACATTTGGGGTAACGGATACAACATCGTCATGAAGATAATAGAAGGCTACCCACCGAGGCCAAACATGTCAATGGAAAATATGGAGGAAGTGGTAAAACACCTGTTTCCAATACACCAGAGGGTGCAATTCATGTGCGACAAGGACGCTGTACATCAAAGCTTTAACATAGAGGAGCTACAGGCAGCAGCGGGGAAGCTGAAAGTAAACAAGGCGCCGGGGCCAGGATGTATTCCTCCAGAGATACTGAAGGAGATGGCAAAGGTTAAGCCCGAAGGTGTACTTAAAGTATACAACAAACTGACATCTCGAGGACAGTTCCCTGAACAGTGGAAGCGGGCCAGACTTATCCTTCTAAGGAAAGGGGACAAGCTCCTAGACAACCCAGCCTCATATAGGCCTATCTGTCTCCTGGATGTGGAAGGCAAATTATTTGAGCAGCTTATTCTGGGACGGCTCAAGGCTGAACTTAAGCGCACGGGAGGACTGGCGGACAGACAGTATGGTTTCAGAGAAGGCAGGCAAACGGTGGATGCAATCAACGAAGTAGTCAGGATTGCTAGAGAAGCAGCGGACTACCCCTGGCCCCAGAAAAGGATATGTGCAGTGGTTACAATCGACGTCAAAAACGCTTTTAATAGCGCGTCATGGCAAATAATTCTTAACGAACTAAGTAGCAGGGGAGTCGATGAAAGTTTACTGAGACTCATCGCGAGCTATCTCTCAGAGAGAGGGCTTATCTTGGAGGCGGAAGGCAAAGTGAAGTTCGTGGAGGTAAATAGCGGAGTGCCTCAGGGATCAGTACTGGGCCCAACGCTGTGGAACGTCCTTTACGATGAACTGCTGAGAATGGAAATGCCGGAAGGCATGACGCTGGTTGGTTTCGCGAACGACGTGGCTTTGGTCGTAGTAGGCAGAGAAGAGCAGATTCTCATGGAAAAAACAAATATTGGCCTCCAAAAGATATCCAAATGGATAAACAAAAAGCAGCTAAGGCTAGCGCCTGAGAAGTCTGAGGCAATTCTACTTATAAGAAAGAGACAAATGGACCCTATATTCTTCGAACTACAGGGAACGATCGTCACGCTCTCAAACTCAGTTAAATATCTAGGTGTATGGCTGCACAGGAAAATGACTTTCAAGGAGCACATTAAGCAAACGGTGCAGAAGGTGGAAAAAACGGTGAGGGCCCTTTCTAGCCTAATGCCCAACATTGGGGGACCCCGAGCAGCAAAAAGGAGAATCCTGGCTAGTGTTGTACAGTCGCAGATACTGTATGGTGCTCCAGTTTGGTATGGCGTAACGGAGACTCCGACGCTTCTGAGAGACCTAGCTAGATTACAAAGAACTATGTCAATTAGGGTCACTAGTGCTTACAGATCCATATCGGCTGAAGCTGTCGGAGTCATAGGGGGAATTGCCCCCATAGACCTCCTCGTAAGGGAAAGAGCGGAAATATACCAAGGAGACCAAAAACAAACTGCCAGAGAAAACCTTGTATCCAGATGGCAGCAAAAATGGCAAAATAGCACGAAAGGTCGGTGGACATATTTTCTAATCCCAGATATTTCGACGTGGATCAGTAGACCGTATGGCGACGTGGATTACTTTTTGACGCAGGCGTTGTCCGGGCATGGTTGTTTTGGTAAATACCTACACGAGAGGGGTAAGCTGGAAACTGATAGATGCACCTACTGCAGGGAACTTGACAATGCAGAACACACACTCTTTGAATGCCCAAAGTGGGATGAAACGAGAGCGGAGTTTGAGGAAAGAACTGGAAGAGTATTTAATGCTGAGAATTTTAGGGTTGGCTTAGTAAGATCGGAAGACTCCTGGAAGAATGTATATACAACAACAAGGACAATAATAGAGACTAAGGAAAAAGAAGCCAGAAGATAATAAGGACAACCATCCTACTGAATTAATGCGCGAGCGGTTCCGGTATGATGAGCAAAGAGAAAGAGGGGGAAGGGTTTAGTCGGTCGGTGCTTCCTGGACTGGAACACTAACCCGACACACCCCGGGCATATAAGATCGCCATGAGCCAAGCCCGGAAGTCTGATAATGAGCAGATTCCTAATCCCCACAAAAAAAAAAAAAAAAAAACATGAGAACCTAGGAGATGAAATTAGAAGCCATAGATGGGCATATATAAAGTTATAAGGAAAAGTAGACAGTATATGAGGATATAGTAAACTAAAGTAGTAATAGAAATAAAGGAAAATAAGTTAAAAGTAGCATAGCACATGAAGCCAGTGGAGAAAAATCACAACAAATTAAGAGAAGAAAAATTAGAGAAAATACATCGGTATCGATCGATAAAATACCTAGAGATAGATACAGTACATCGATATAGACACAATACGTAGAGGTGGATAAAATATGTACATAAAAGATTAACAATAAACCATCATAGCTAAGAATAATAAAACATAGATACTATAAAGAAATAAAATAAGGGCCCTTAAAGTATAGAAACATAGAAATAACAGAATAAATAGCATATACATTGATATAAGAAAACTTAGATTAAGTAAATATACCATTCAAAATCGGTGCCTACTAAGCAGCTTAATTTACACCAAAAATCAATCATTATCCTTCTTAGAAAATGTTCACACTCTGAGAAGGATAATAATAATTAAACGTACTAACATACAATTCAAATCATGATTTATGGCAATACAACTGACGTCATTCAAAAAGTGTAAATAACCCATACATGTATTAAATATCCACTGATATTAATATTGTTCTAAACAATCGCGGCAATGTTTACTTTTTCGATGTTATATAATCATAAACAGTCAACAATAAACCAGGCCATCGTACTAATTAATGTTTTGTTTTCAATAGTAGCAAGCAAGAGGACGAGCACCGTCAGTCACAGCAATGCAGCAGACCTGTGAAATTCTAATAAGGACGCGGCGATGCGGTTGGATTTACAACATTTAAAAACGCTGATGAGTTAATTATGATTCAATATTTCGGTAACAATTATTATTATTATTTTGAAAGCATAATTGCAAATGTTTAGGATCTCAATACTATAAATGTGTTTAGAGATATAAACCTGGCCAGAAAAAATGCAAGCATTAATTACTGCAAATACCGATAACATAACAATAGTCCATTTTTGATGTCATATACACAGTGTACCAACTAAGACATAAAATAATATTTCCCAAATTTGTAATTCCACGATTAATCATATAATTATCTGATATAAACTATAGGTTGCAATCTTAATTTTTGAATCATAAGATAATATTTTCAGAGGATAAAAATTAGTATATTTTTAAGTCACTAATTAAAGATTTAAGGATAATATATGGGAAATTCGTAATAAGCGATATTATAAGCATTAGGTTAAGAGGTACGTGTCAATATTGTTTATTAATATTCTGTTTATATTTTTTGCATGTACTTGGAGCGCTATTCAATGTCGACCTACAGTTCAGTCAGATGAAGCCCTTATACGTACGACACCCAATGAATGGTACCAGGTGGACAAGACTGAACCAAGACGCAAAATGGACAACAAGTAAAGCGAATGGACAAACTGATGCAACCAGCCAGAAAGTCCTGGATCGAGCAGGGACCTGTACAGTGAAAAAGTGTTAATATAAGGTTGAGTGCAAAATATAAAAAAATATATATGTAGTAAGGGAATAGCATATCTGGTAATAAACTCCGTTTTTTCTAAGGGGAGGGCATGTGTCAACTGCCATGTCCATTAAAATGAAATCATACAGTGGAAAGTTTGAACTTAACCTATAAATTGTTATTAGTTAAAGTATAAACTGTTATGATTAACCTTGTTGACAATTCAAAACAATACTCAAATTAGAGGTCAGAGTTTGGTATAAAAAGCCGCGCAGCAGCCCATACCAGCAGACTTTGGTCTCCAATGCCAATTACCGAAAGGGAAAAGCCCCTCAGGAAAACCAAAGCCCTCACTTTAAAAAAAGACCTGTCAGTGCGAAAGTACTGAAAGTACCGAAACGGAAAAGCCCCTCTGACAGACAGCTACTCTTGAAAAATGAATCTCTTAATGCCGTAAGCGAATTGCTGATTAAAGTAAATTAACATAATTAAAAGTAAACTACCTTGATAAATAATTATTCAGATCGATGGGTTTATAACGCCCTTCTGGCAAGCTTTCTTTTTGCTATTCGCTGTTAATACATTTCGTGCAGAGTAACCCCTGGGACTTACGAGATATGCATTCCCAAATATTCTGGTAATACTTACAACCTTATATACTCAACCTGAAGTTAATAAACCAAGCCATTTTTTACACCGACTGTTTCTATCCATCTCTCCCAACTACCTATCTGAGCTACGTCTCCTGAAAGAGCACCAGCGCAACTACTGCAACGAAGTCAGTTCCACAGGCGACAAGCGGTAGGAAGCGACGTATGTGACAGTATAATAGTGCCCTGCTAAGACAGGAAGTCGTATTTGCAAAAGTAGAGTTTTGAGAAATTGAACAATTTGTAAAATATGTCATGCCATCCTCGTGATTTTATTAGTAAGCTTCTTTTCTGGACCCACATGTGGAACATAGTTATACAGATTCATACAAAATATTCCAAGTATTATGAATGGCTAAATTCGATCAAAAAAATTGACTTTTGTTAGTTGCGACATTTTGGCTTAAATAAATACCGATATTAGGACGATTTGTGGCAAAGTATGTATATTTGATATAAGAATACAAACAAATTAATATTTTTAAGTAATATTTAGTTTGCTGTACCGAAATATTTCGAAAATAGGAGATTTTTGGGGATAAATTGTGGTTTTAACACCCTGTAAGTGATTTAAAAAGTTTTATTTGTACGTGGGTAACGTGTCCGTTGCTCCCTTTAACTATTTCTGTAATAAAAACAAAAAAAAATTTTCGAAAAAATTTTCGAAAAAAATAATTTTGATGTTGGTACTCTGGAGAGGGGTAATTGGGGTTGCGGAGATTGATTTTTTGGTTTAAAAAATCGCACGAGCATGCTGTACTGAAATATTTCGAAAATAGGGGATTTTTGGGGAAAAATTGTGGGTTTAACACCCTGTAAGTGACTTTATTTGTACGTGGGTAACGTGTACGTTGGTCCCTCTAACCGTTTCTGTAATGAAAGGAAAAAAAAAATTCGAAAATAATTTTCGAAAAAAAAAATTTGATGTTGGTATTCTGGAGAGAGGTATTTGGGGGCGCAGAGCTCGAATTTTTTATCTAAAATATCGCACGACTTTGTTGTACCGAAATATTTCGAAAATAGGGGATTTTTGGAGATAAATTGTGGTTTTAACATCGTGTAAGTGGTTTAAAAAATTTTATTTGTACGTGGGTAACGTGTACGTTGATCCCTCTAACTATATCTGTAATAAAAACAAAAACAAAAATTTCGAAAATAATTTTCGATTTTTTTTTTTTTCATGTTGGTACTCTGGGGATATTTGGGGGCGTGGGGTTCGAATTTTTGGTCTAAAAAATCGCACCACTTTGCTGTACCGAAATATTTTGAAAATAGGGGATTTTTTGGGAAAATTTGTTTTTTTAACACCCTGCATGTGATCTAAAAACATTTATTTGTACGTGGGTGACATGTACGTGAATCCATTTAACCGTTTCTGTAATGAAAGCAAAAAAAAAATTTCAAAAATATTTTTCGGAAAAAATACATTTTGTTATGGGTACTCTAGAGAGGGCTATTTGGGGGCGCGGAGTTCGAATTTTTTTGTCTAAAAAATCGCACGAGTTTGCTGTACCGAAATATTGCTAAAATAATGGGTTTTTTTGGGAAAATGTGTGATTGTAATATTGTGTAAGTGATTTAAAAATTTTTATTTGTATGTGGGTGACATGCACGTGAATCCCTTTAACCGTTTCTGTAATGAAAGCAAAAAAAAATTCAAAAATATTTTTTGAAAAAAATAAATTTTGTTGTGGGTGCTACAGAGAGGGGGTATTTGGAGGCGCGGAGTTCGAATTTTTAGTCTAAAAAATCGCACGAGTTTGCTGTACCGAAATGTTTCGAAAAAAGGGAAATTTTTGGGAAAATGTGTGGTTTTAAAATCTGTATGTGATTTAAAAAAATTCTTTTGTATGTGGGTGAATATCTAGATATAACCTCAAAACTTACCGGTACTGATTAAAATGCAATATATATTTTTAAGCAGCCTACCTACTATGCCTTGTTTTCAAATCAAAAGTATGATAGAATACTCTGGAACTCCTCAATAACCACTTTTATGTTTATTTGGAATATAAAATCGCAAAACAATCAACTAAAACTGAGAGCAATCAACGGTAATTTGAATTTTTGGACTTGGTATCTCGCAGTGGGTGGATCCATTTCTGACACATACGACACAAAATTATAAATGAGGTTAGAATTTTTTTATATTATTATATAAAAAAATTCTAACCTCATTTATAATTTTGTGTCGTATGTGTCAGAAATGGATCCACCCACTGCGAGATACCAAGTCCAAAAGTCGTATCTGACATATTTTATTATTTCAGATACGACAAACTGACCTAGTGATAATCAATACGACTTTTTAACCTAGTATACGGTGAATTTTTGCAGATACGACAAAACAATTTACTGTTAAGTCACTATCTCGTATGAAGATACGACTTCCAGACCTTGCTTAAATGCTAGAGAATGCCCTAATGTACCAAAATCAGGTATAAGCTGAAAAACGCAATTTTTGCAGATACGACTTCCTGTCTTAGCAGGGCAGAATAAGTGAAGAAAATCATAGGACTACCATGACGATAAAATACGCAATATATTCCTAGTGATGTCCGAAAATGCTCGAACAGTTATTTGCCAATATACGCAATGGATAACGAAAATAAATGTATGAGGCGTTGCAATAAACAAAAAAAAATCACAATGTAGTACTGGTGAAATATTTTTATATATTCAGCCACAATGCCAACGTTTTTTTTGAGTTTCATTCATAACATGTTTTCTTAAAAAATAACAATTTTTCACATTTCAATAATTTTTTTTTCGTGGGACCGAAGGGGTTATAACTCACGTGCGACTCATAGATCACTTTACTTTTCTAAAATGTTAACAATAACGCAATTCTTTTTATTATATTTTATTTTTCTTTTTTGTTTTTATATATTGTTATTTATTTTTTTTGATTTATTCTAATATTTAATATGCTGGGTATAAATAAAAAAACGCTTAGTTTAATACTACATCACTAAAATATACAAGGTGATCATGATGTACTTAATAATCCTGTGCTATTATTATTTTTTTAATTCTTAGTTTCGTTCTTCAAATATCATCTTCAAGCTCATATTTCTTAAATACGAACCTGAAATCTCAGTTAAATATTCGAATGAAGCGTATTGTTTAAATTAAATTATAACGTTTAGGTACTAAATATTTTCACTGAATTTTATATTTCTAAAATATTATCCACTCTCTTGTTAAGTTGTGTAAGTATCTAAATTTGTGTTACTGAGACAAAAAGGAGGGTGATTGATCTCACAGGTAGACAGACATTGAGATTGTAGCGTGATTATTTTTTTTTGCCTGATGCTTACTTGCAAAAATCGGCGTTGAAACACGTAAACAAATACATTATAGACCGGATGCCGAAAAAAATGCAGCGGTCGTTGCAAATAAAAATTCTTCATTAAGGACCTAGTTATTTATTAAGAGAAGCGACCAAGAATATCTTTTGAACAGATGAGAATGCATGCTGGCCAAATTCTTGTGGCAATGTTCGTCATTAACTGGAAATAATTGAAGCCATATTTTAGGGAACGAACGATTATACGCGGCCAATCTTCTAGTGTAGTGTTTACCAGATTAATTTTGTTTCTGTATATTTGGAAGTAAAGGCCGTTTAGAGCGGAACTGCTCAACTTTTCTAGTCGCCGGGGACGTAACCCCGGCATCTGCCCTCGCCATGGGCGATGTCACGGAAGATGACGAGACGTTATCTAATATCTCAATGGAATCGCTTCCCGACCGTAAGCTCTCTGATGTGTCTATCCGGAAAATGGCAAACAAATGCAGTAGCTTCGCAGAAGTCTGCGTGCAATGTAGACTTGACTTCGAGAAGCTCCGCAACATAAGCGAGCTATCACATAGCGACGCCTGCAAACTGTCTTCTAAAATCAGGCAACACTTTCGTGATACCCACCCCATAGGGATGAAAAGGCCAGCCGTTATGTGAAAGATCGACACTGGCAAGAAAAAGGCCAGTCCAACTGAAAACCATGGGCCCGAGACAACAAAAAAAAAAGCTAAGGTGACCTTGAGCGACCGCCAACTGAGGCAAAAAACCTCAGTAAGTTTTTCTGAGAATGAAACGACCGCACCGACCGAAAAAACCCCGAAAGAGTCCCAACTAATGGCACCGCCACCCCCACCGCCCCTAATACCTCTTAAAATTTTATCAGAAAAAGATGCCTTTAAAACCCCTTTCAGGCAGCTCCCGTTCCGGAGAAACTTTAAAATCGACACCCTCGATATGGGTCAACCCCCAATATCGACGTCCAACCACTACCAACCCCTGGAGGACATAAACACAGAGGACGAAGACACGATTAGTGTAGCGTCCACCTCTGCGTCCACAGGAGTTAAACGAAAGGCTGCTGTCAGTAAAACTAAAACTACCCCTATAACAAAAACGCAACCCCTGCCACCCGTGGTTATCAAGGGACGCCCTGCAGATCACAGGCAACTAAGGGATGACCTGAGAGAGATGCACATAACGAAATACCAATTAAAATACACGAAGAATTCGGTCATCGTGTATTGTGAATCCGCCAATGATCTTCATACGCTGAAACGCGCACTCGACCAGGAAAAAACCGAATACCATTCCTAGAAGTACAAGAAAAGACAAGGGCGTTCGTCCTCCGTGGCTTGGATGGCGATATCAAGCCACAGGAGATAGCTGAAGCATTACGGGATGAGTACCAAATCACACCAAAAAATATATACGTTATGCGCAAAACTAGGACTCCCATGTATCTAGTAATCATGGGAACGGACTGCACGATTCGCCGACTCAACGCCGAAGTAAGAACGCTGATGTGTGTTCGGGTAACATGGGAGGCAAGGCGATCTGGAAAGCCAGTTCTTCAGTGTAAGAACTGTCAGCAGTTCGGACACGCTAAGTCCTACTGCAACAGACGAACTGCATGCAGTAAATGTGCCGGACAGCACGATATAAGACAGTGCACTCAAGAATTCATAAAGTGCGTAAACTGCCGCGGCCCTCACCGATCAATCGACGAGGAATGCCCGGTTTACGCATATAAACTCAATATCATTGAAACTGCGACAGCCAAGTCTAAACAACCTATCCAACAGCAAAGGTACAAGCCCGCACCACCCCCGGCAAACCCTGCCTGGAGGGACCCTACAGGAAGACCAGTAGCAGACGGCCCACGGGGCCAAGGCATAAGCAATTGCCAACGAGAAGAGGATTTCCAAAAGCAATTCCCGCCGCTACGAGCCAAAAGGACGCAAGAAACAACCGAGAACCGTCAACAACAACAACAAAATGTACAGGTTAGTGGTACTGCCTGTAGCTTGAACATGAATAATAACGTAAATATATCAAGTATAATGTCGAACTTAAATAACGTTGTAAACAAGATTAACAATTTGGTTAATCTCGATCAATTATTTATGGCCCTTGACCATTATTCTTGTATGCTAAAAGCATGTCGTGGGGACAAGGCTGAGATAATTCAGGCCTCACTACCATTCTTCTCGTACGAGTATTCCAAGTTCGACATATAATGTTTATAGTCGCAAGTTGGAACTGTAACAGCATTAGGTCCAAAATGGGCGAATTTCGTAATTTTATGCATATTACCAATTTTCAGATTGTTTTTCTCAACGAAACGAATTTAGATCCTAACTTTACGCTTAAGCTTAGGAACTATAATATCGAGCGATTTGATAGGCCCGATCGACTCGGGGGAGGCGTGGCCTGCCTCATACACAGGTCGATTCGCTTCAAGCGGGTATATAACATCCGAACCGCAATAGAACATGTTAGTATCGAACTGGAGAGCGGCTTGCGTGTGTGTGGCTGCTACGCGCCCCCTGGTCTCCGCCTCACGGCAAACGACTTCCTTGCTCTTTTACCGCAAAATAGAGTATCCCTGCTAATCGGCGATCTCAACGCCACCCATGCCGTATGGGGCGGCACTAGCAACAGCAGGGGTAGACTACTTAAGGGAATAGTCGAAAATAATCTGGAAATGTCCTATCACAGAACTCCGAATCCTACTTATCTCCGTAGTAACTCGTTCCTGGATGTTATAAGAACTACCCAGTTACAAGAACTAGATGCCTTAAACTCGGATCACCTTCCGATCAAGATTGGCCTGTACCATAGGGTCCCTACGGCGAGTGACACCGTCATTTCGTACAGGAATGTTGATTGGAGGGTGTTCCGAGCGAGGTTAAACGAGGTAACCGTCGTACCCGGGCAGATAGAAACAATCCAGGAGCTTGAGAATGAAGTCCAAGCACTTACGACTAATATCCAGCGCATCCGTGATGCCATGTGTCCTAGGATTACCAACCACCCTAGGGCAGAATCCCTCCCTGAACCAATCCTAGAACTGATAACTTACAGAAACCGCTTTCGACGAAGATGGCAAAGAAACCGGACACAAGTGGGATCCGCTCAAATCAGCGCACTGACGGAGGAGATCAGGATTAAGATCCGCGAGTATCGCAGCCAAACCTGGCTACAATACATAAATAAGGTTAGTAGGGATGACGGCTCGCTGTGGAAGCTTGCCAGACGAGTAAGCGGAGGTAGTACACGGATTCCTGTGATTAGACACCGTGGCATTGACGCGGTGGATGATCTGGGAAAAGCGGAGGCCTTCGCCGATTATCTGGAGGGCGTCTACAGCGAGGCGCCAGACACCCTACCTGACCAAATACTCTGCAGTACTACTGTACGAGCGCTCCAGTCACGCAAGTATCCTATCCCTCCGGCAGTGTTTGATAAGTTGAGAGTCACGCCGGCGGAAATCCGCAAAGCACTTTGTCATCTTCCGAGAAACAAGGCTCCCGGCCCGGATGAAATTCCGAACTTAATCTTAAAAAATTTACCTAGAAAATCATTGATCCATTTTATGCATATAATTAATGCGGTAATCAAGCTGCAACATTTCCCAACCCCCTGGAAAGCAGCGTGCGTCATACATATCCCAAAGCCGGGAAAGGGCCTAACTTTGCCCCCATCTTACCGACCGATCTCGCTGCTGAATACCCTCGGGAAGGTGGCTGAAAGGCTAATCTTGCCGAGGATCAGCAGGGAGGTCGAGCAGTTAAACATACTGCCACCGGAGCAATTCGGTTTTCGCGGCCGACACGGCACTGTCATGCTGGCCGTGAAGATCGCTTCTGACGTTTACCAAGGCTTTAATAGTCGACAGTCTACTGCTCTGCTACTACTGGATATTGAGAAGGCGTTCGACAGGGTGTGGCACACGGGGCTACTCTATAAACTTCTAGCGAAGTACAACTTTCCACTTCACATAGTATCCTTGATCGCATCATACCTTGCCGGACGCACTTTTAGTGCTAGAGTAGAGAAGAGCGCTTCTGCGAGCAGGAGACTGCTGGCAGGTGTGCCGCAAGGCACGGTATTGTCGCCGCTGCTATTCAATCTTTATATAGCAGATATTCCGTCTCATCCTAGAACCAGCAAAGCCCTCTTTGCCGATGATACGGCAATCTATTTCCTAGATCCCAAGGCTGAGGTGGCAAAGTCGAATATAGGCGAACACATAGGCCTATTATTACCGTACTATAATCAGTGGAAAATTTCGCTTAATGCAAACAAAACCGAGCTTATAATTATTACTCGCAAGAGGAAAGATATAGAAACTACTCCACTAATAGTGGGGAATACGCCTATATTGCCGAAAACGCAAGTTAAATATCTCGAGCTGACACTAGATACAAAACTAAACTTTAGTAAGCACATCGCATCAATAGCAAATAAAAACGCGACTATCAAGAAGGGCCTGAGCTTGTTGGTAGCAGGCCGGTCATTCCTGAGTCCTGCCAACAAGCTGATACTCTACAAATCCGTCATAAGACCTGCTTTAATGTACGGTGCACCGATGTGGTGTTCGGTGGCGAGAACACACAAGCGCAAACTGCAAGTGCTACAAAATCATTATTTGAGGGCGGCGTTCTCGCTAACGCTGCGAGATCGCATTAGAATCGAAGACCTGCATGCGTGGGCTAGAGTTGAAAATGTCCAGAAGTACATCGACAACCGCGCATGCAGATTTTACGAGCACCAGATCAAAGGCTCACCCCTAACTGCTAATATTGCAGACACAAGATACAATCCTGAACACCGCACCGCTCACGACACAATATATCGCGATATATCTACTTATTACAAGCAGCTGCGACCACCGTAGTTTAGCAAATATAAATCTGTGATCAGTAACAAAATGCGCTTAATGCTGTTACAGTATACCGGAGCAGATTTATCATTAAGTCTCCTAAGCTTTGTATATATTGTATATAGCACTTTATTCTTAGTCTATGTTGTACATATTGTGGCGTCATTTTAGCATTCTGTACTCCTACTCCTCGAGAGTATTGAAGCAAGGTTTTTCTTATGTTTTTCCTTGCATAATCTCCTGTAAATATTGTATATACTCGCAAAAAGTACTGCTATATCCATAAAGCTTCGGCCAACTAATCCCTATAGCGACTTTGAAGGGTATTCCCAGGGAAAGTTTAAGCTGCCTTCAGTACCACAACCCCTAGTATGTAAGATAGGTATAAGAGCAAACCCCTAAGGGTGCCCCATCTGTGGGCCACGTTGTAGAAGGAACTACGACAGGCGTAACCACAGTTAGTAGAACTAGGCATACTTACGCTAGGAAATGTGATTTACAAGTTGTAATGTTGAAATAAATATATCAAGTCAAGTTCAGGGAACGAACACGGGCGTGGCTAGAAAATATTAATTTAAATAAACAGATTTTGTGAAGAAAAATTTAAAAAATATCCGAATTGACGTTAAAGACAGATTCAAGCGTTACATGCGTAGACAGCTCAGTCTTATTCATTAATGAACGTGCCAAGACAACTTGATTGTTTCTCCTTGGTACACTTTTACATTCAGAAAAATAATAATAGTACGGTACTCGCACGAAATATTGAAAACTGCAGTGCTTCTCTTAAATATTAAAGAAGGTAAAAACCAACAGTAGCTCCACGGGGCAGACAAGACTAATGCGCTTCAGGTGCCCTGTTTGGCCGGTTTTCAGTTTCCTTCTTTTTTTCGCTATAAATATTTAATGGATACTTTTAATAATGTGAATACCTGCATACTGGTATGGTACCTATACGAGTGCTCCTGAAACTGGTTGAATAAATATAACAGTATCTAGAGGTACCTTTCTAAATCATAATTTTAATCGAGTTTAATATTTTTGTAAACAATGTAGAGCTCTTCTAATCGGAGTTATAAAAAGTACTGTTAGGTACTTTACAGTTATTGATAGTAAAAAAATATAGTGTAACTCGGAAAGTAGTCAAATTCCTAATTTAAACCAGCAACTTATTTAAAGTGCCTTGCTGCTACGAGTACCAAAATCACATGCTCGTTTTAATTTCATGTTCAATTTAAAAAAAAAAATTAACATACTTGAGATTAAAGGCAATTTGTTTTAAATACAATATATTGAAGATATCATAAAGAGGAATCGATCTTCTTTAACCAAAGCCATATTTCTTAGAAAAAAGAAGCATGACATATCAGAATGTTTTTTAGAACAATACAATTTTTAATTAAAAATTACATGCTCCTTTTGTTTTCATATTTAATTAAAAAAATATATAGTATATAAAAATAATAATAATATATAAAAATAAATAATACATAAATAATAATAATACATAAAAGGTGTTTTTTTATTGATTAATCTGGAACTGTTAAAAGAATTAACACGTTGTTATTTTTTATGCTTATTTCTGTACGAGTATAATACATAAGATTTACATACATTATACAATATTATACATACTTTTGTTTTATTCCTTAGCATCTTTAGTTTTTTCAAATTCAGTTCAATTAAAAGGTATGTCATCTTGCCCGCATCTCCCCTATTTATTAATAATTGTAAAGTGGACCATACGATAACATTGTCGTATGGTGAAAAGCTCACATTTTTTCATATAAAATAGTGAAAACTAATAAATTATAATCAATTTCTTGAATTCAATCAACGTCAATTAAAACTGAAACATGATGGCCAGCGCCGCGGTATTTCTGTACCAGGTGTAGTGTCATCTCGTTTCGTAGAAGTCTAACAATATCAGTGCAGATTAATGGCTCATTGCAAAAATACAAGCTACAACTGTATTTGATCCGACGCCAAATATTTCACAGACACAACAATTTATTAGCTTTGGCGCTAAAAATAAACCACAAATTATTAGAAAGCTAGTAACACCTTTCTTCTTTTTCTAAATATCTAATACGTTATTAATAGCACACATTATTTAAAAAGTTAGTAATTATGTAACAAGCCCTCGTATAAAGTGTTATCGGTTTTAGTACTGTCACTGTCACAATGCATACGACAAAACGTGACAGAAATAATTATGTTACTCAAAAATCAACATACATATAGTCAAAAGAGGTCTTATCGTGCGGGCCCAAAGGTCACATTTTTAAACAAATATTTTACACGCAAAATCTGCCACTAATGAAGTTTTTACTGAAAATTGTGACCTTTGGACCCGCACGATAAGATCGCTTTTGACTATAGGGTTTTTATGTTTAATACATTTTGACCCGTTAAACTGTTTATGTTTTAAAATTAAACGAAAGATATGAGATTATAGTCACTTTCTATTGGGGTAGGTAGCACTAGCTAGAAGGAGATGGATGCCCATGCCTCCGAACAACCCCTGAAAAGGAAGAGGACAGAAAGGAGCTCCGAAGAAAAGGAAGAAGTACCGAATAAATATAGTGCGGAAACATTAA
>MU184675.1:1290-18653 GCA_016904865.1 Pissodes strobi | reverse complement strand
CGAAGAAAAGGAAGAAGTACCGAATAAATATAGTGCGGAAACATTAAGGGACGTACTAAACGAGATTAGCATGCAAGTAAGACAAATGGATAGAGTCATCAAGGACATGTATAAACCAAAACAAGAACTTAAAGAAGGTACCAGCTTCTTACTCCTGAAAATAAAGCAAATTGAAGCCATGAAGCGGAAGGGCATTTTTGCAAAACTAAGAATGACCTCTTCAGCCGAAAAAACAATGGATGATGACTTGAAAAGAGAAAATGAAGACCTAAAGCAGAGACTTGCTCAAATAAAAAGCTAGAATATGGATCCTGAACAATCCGTGATACAGAGTGGAATCCAACGTGAACATTGCATAAAAGCCCAACGTAAAATGAGTAGAAGGAAAGAGCTCAGGCGCGAGAAATGCTTCGACTCTTTTCAACAAGTTACAGAAGACGACTGGGAAGGGGAAATCTTTCCAAGAATACAGGACATATATGGGAAGCTGCTGCGGACAAGATCTGATACATGAAGAGGACATAGAGGAGCTAACTCGAGACCCAAGACCCAAGATCATCATTGGGGACCTGAACTGCAAACATCAGCAGTGGAACTGTTCCAGGACAAACAGGAACGGTCAAAGATTGGCACAATATTGTGAAGATAGAGGTGTAGATGCTCTAGGACCTGACCAGCCCACATTCCTACCCAGGGGTGCGGGAAGGCCCGAAATCCTGGACATAGCACTTCTCAAAAACGTGCGATTCGACACGGAGCTAGAAACCATAGTGGAAGGGACATCAGATCACAACCCTATAATGCTGTGCATCAATCTTAGACTGGCAAGAACCAACCTGAGAACGAGGAAAAAGACCAACTGGTTTAGATACCAGAACCTGATTAGAGACAATACCCGAATTGGACGAATAAACAACGCCCAGCAGCTAGACAACGAAGTGGAACATCTGGAAAACAACATCATCCAGGCCTTCAATTCTAGTACTGCTGTAGAAGACTTATCCAACACTCGAAGACATGATGATCTCTCTGACGAGATCAGGAACATGATCCGAGAGAATAGGAGACTCAGGCGCGTTTATGCAAGAACCGGCAGAGACAACGACAGAGTCACGCTGAACCAGCACAGCGGCGCTCTGAAAGAAATGCTCAAGGTGCATAAAGACGAATCCTGGCAACGTAAGCTCAGGGATCTGACCATCGAGAAAACAGCTTGGCAGATGCAGAGGGCACTCCGCAATCCCAGGACTCTTATCCCGCCCTTAAGCGGGGTAGGAGGCCTGGTCTATGCGGACGTGGACAAGGCGGAACTACTCGCCGAAACCGTGCAGAACCAAGACAGGCTAAACGAACATCCTGACGAGGATGAGGAACACCGCGAGGACGTACAGGAAACAGTCATGCGCCACGAGCAGAGACAAATTCAGCCTAGATGTGACGTTCCGACCTCACCAGCTGAGGTTGCGGACATCATAAAGAGGCTGAAAACAAAGAAAGCACCAGGAGAGGACAGAATTACACACAAAATGCTCAAAAAGCTACCGAGGAAGGCCATAACAGCAACCGTCAACATCATCAACGCGATGATGAGACTCGGATACTTCCCAGACAGGTGGAAGGAGGCTGAGGTGATAGTGATACCCAAACCGGGTAAGGATAAGACAAATCCTGCAAATTACAGGCCTATCAGCCTCCTCTCAGCTGTTAGCAAGGTGGCGGAAAGGATCATATTAAGAAGACTTAATAATGAATCAACAGAGCAGGACACAATCCCAAGCATCCAGTACGGATTCAGGGCGGGACACTCAGCAGAGCTACTACTACTCAAGGCAGTAGAACACATCACCAAGGGATTCAACTGCGGGAAAGCGACAGGAGCGATCTTTCTAGACGTAGAAAGAGCGTTCGACAGAGTATGGCATCAGGGGCTGTACTATAAGATGATTGTAGGAGGCTACTCTCCTAGAATGATCAAGATCATCAAGAGCTACCTGACTAACAGAAGATTCCACGTGAGAGTGAAGGACAAGATATCTGGGTCTAGAATGCTTGAGGCAGGAGTACCGCAGGGCTCAGCCCTTGGACCGGCCCTGTACTCAGTATTCACCTATGATATACCACCGATCGAAGACGTGCAGGTATCATTGTATGCTGACGATACAATGATACAATATACGCATAACAACACCGCGAGGATAAGCACTGTGCTGCAAAGAGCCACAGATAAAATAACTGACTGGATGGTCAAGTGGAAGATCAAAGTCAACGAGAGGAAAACGCAAACCATACTCCTTCAAAGAAGGAGAAAGGCTGCAGAACCACAAATAAGGATCAATAACACCAACATTCCTTGGAGCGACGAAGTCAAGTACCTCGGAGTATACCTGGACCGTGGACTAACATGGAAAAGGCACATCCGAGCTGCTAAGGACAAGACGAAAAGAGCAATGGCCATGCTAAACCCCCTGATCGGGAGGAATAGCTAAATGGCATTGATGACAAAACTAATCATGATTAAGTCGATAGCGAGAAGTCAACTGACGTATGGATCAACAGCCTGGGGATACGCAGCGAAGTCAAGCATTAAATTGCTAACGAGTACTGAGAACGTACTAATCAGGAGAGCAGTCGGCGCACCTTGGTTCGTCCGAAATGCTGACCTGCAACGAGACCTGCAGTGGCAGCCTTTACCAGACTTTATAATCGAAAAGGCCAGGCGCGTATTCCTAAAGGCAGAAAACCATGCTAATGAAGAATTGAGAGAAGTGATTAACTATCACCCAGACGACCCAGGGACCAGGAGATGGGCCAAGCACAATAGACCTAGTAGTCTACTTGGATAAATATACAAACACGAGATGACACATTGTATCAGAGATGCGCGGACCAGTAACCGCAAGTGATGTCTGAGAACCTTATGATTAGGACTTAATAGGATTTGATTCCGGAAGCCCTTAACCGACGTGCAGCAGATGATCCCCTAGAGGGGTCCACGCACAAGTCGGCATTACCTGGATGTTTTAGTTGGTATGGTACTGCACCGATTCCAACACTACCCCTCAACCGGGGGGTATGCATAAGAGAGCATTTTTACCAGACGACAAAAAAAAATGCTGCGGACTATCAAATAGTGCTTCCCTGCAGCACACTGATTGACCAGGAAGACAAAATCGTCAAGAAGGCCAGAAGCCATTTTGGCGGCAAAGATAGCGTCCTGAAACAGAAAAAAAGCAAAGGTGGAGTAGCAATGATGGACCATTCGTTAGGCTTCCCCGACGAAAATGGAGGATTCTCTCTACATCGAGATATATTTACTACCCTATCATTGCCAATGGTGAACAAGGTGAAGAACCTGATGACAAGAGTGCCTTCCAGGGACTGGAAATAATAGGAAAACACATGACCCTACAGAAAAGGAAGAAGCTGGCCTTTCCAGTCCTTAAAGATGTGTTTGGAGTGTTTTTTGTCCGGATGAATGAGTACCTATTCGCTGATACGGATATAGAAATATGTATATATAATGACGCGACTCAAAAAAAGACCGTACAACAGGGCGACAGCAATGCAGGAGGGAAAAGAGTGACACGGGCTGGTAACAGTAAAGTCAAACCAGTGAGAGAAGACGCGCTCATCTTAAAAATGCAAGACAAATCATATGCCGATACACCCAGATTTGTGAAACAAAAACTAAACCCAAGCAAAATTGGCGTAGAAGTTAAGGAAGCAAGGAAAATGAGAAAAGGAGAGCTATTGCTAACTGTCCGAAATGGATCCGATAAAGCGGAAATCCTCCAAAAGGAGTTAACTAGGATAATCCCAGATATGATGGTATCCAGGGTGGTAGATAAAAAGGTCCTGCACATAAAAGGTTCAGATGAAGTGACTACGATAGAGGAAGTAGTGGCTGCAGTATCGGAGGAACTTAATATAAAACCAGACTCAATCGATGTTAGGGCATTACGTCCTGCCTTTGGAAGAAAACAAAACGTCACAGTCATCCTAAACTCCGAAAATGCGAGAAAGCTTGTCCAGATGGAAAGTATAAAAATAGGCTGGGTGAAATGCAAGGTTGAGGAGAGAGTGAGAACAAAAAAGTGTTTTAGATGCTGGGAACAAGGGCACGAAAAGGAACAGTGTGGAGAGACAGAAACTTTGCATGAACTGCGGGAAGGAGGGACACAAAGCTCAGGAGTCTGAGTGATCATAAGTATATCCTTTTTGAGGTAGCCAACGCGAAGGCAATTACAGGCTACAAACCACAATACGGAGGATGGCAAATGAAAAGCTTCGATAAGGACAAGATTCGTCAAGCATCGGCAGATGTTATAGACAACTTACAAACAGCAAATCCATGTGAAACTTTCTCCGGGACTTTAAAAGAAGTATGTAACCGTTCAATGCGGAAAAAAAGGCACAATGTGCATCGAAAGAAACCAGTCTTCTGGTGGACGGAAGAAATTGATTCGCTCCGCTGGGAATGCAATAAAAATAGAAGGACTAACTCCACCTACATGAGCAATACAAGAGCAGTAAGAAAAGACATAGAAATAGCATTAAAGCAGCCAAAAGGAAGTGCTGGAGAAACCTATGTGACGAACTGGATTGTGACATCTGTGGCGATGGAGATAAGATCGCAATGAGACGATTAATGAGATTTCCCCCCAAGCAAAATATGACTATGGAAACTGTAGAAAAGGTAGTCAAACACCTCCACATAAACCAGTATGCTTTGATTTTGACAGAACTGCGGTATTTACGGAAGAGGAACTGACGATCGCAATCAGTAAACTGAAAATGAACAAAGCTCCCGGACCACAGAATATACCTGCGGAGGGGTTGCGGGAAGTGGCATCCAGCAGAAGTGAATACACTCTGAGAGTGTATAATGATATGGCACTCTATGGAACTTTTCCTACCGAAAGGGGCAAGACTGGTACTAATCCGGAAGGGGGAAAAACCAGTTGATTCTCCTTCGTTCTATAGACCGGTATGTCTTCTCGATGTGGAAGGTAAACTCCTCGAGCAACTGATCCTGATAAGACTTAAGCAGGAAATAAGCCAAAAAGGGGGCCTAGCGGAAGAACAATATGGTTTCCGAGAAGGGAGACAAACAACAGACGCAATAAACAAGGTTATTCGGATAGCAAGAGAGGCGGCTGCTTTTGCACCTCAAAACCGACGGATATGTGCGGTTATAACGCTTGACGTAAAAACCGCCTTTAACAGCGCTTCATGGCAAAAAATCCTGGACAAGTTGCTGGAAAGAGGAGTGGAAAAAAGTCTAATCAACTTGAGAGCATCCTACCTGTCTGAGAGGGCAATTATCATACAGGCTGAAGGTCAGACCAAAAACATCGAGATCAGTAGTGGAGTCCCACAAGGATCTGTTTTGGGACCGACATTATGGAACATACTGTATGACGACCTCTTTGGAGTGAAACTACCGGAAGGAGTCACACTGATCGGTTTTGCGGACGACGTAGCGCTGACGGTAGTGGCCCGGTCTGAGCAAATACTAAAGAGCAATGCAGACATTGCTCTTCTAAGAGTGGTCTGCTGGTTGGAAAAAAATCAACTGAGCCTGGCGCCAGAAAAGACGGAAGCTGTCCTACTTACTACCAAACGTAAGATGCAGCCAGTCAGCTTTAACCTGCAGGGAACTGTGATCAGGCCCGGCAAGGCTCTGAAATATCTAGGGGTGTGGCTGGACACAAAACATATCAGGAGAATGTCCGATAAGGTAGAGAAAACTATAGCCTCCCTCATGCCGAACATAGGAGGACCCAGGGCATCTAAAAGAAAGGTAATGGCTGGAGTAGTGCACTCCCAGATGCTCTACGCTGCGCCGGCCTGGGCTGCTGCGATAAGGAATAAAAAGCTACTCCTTAGGCTAGCACAATTACAAAGACTGGTATGTCTAAGAATATGCAGTGGATATCGCACCGTCTCAACTGAGGAAATTGGTGTAATTGCAGGAATACCACCTATGGAATTTCAAATAAACGAGACGGTAGACAGGTACAACGGGGTGGATGCTAGTGTCGCAAAGCGAAGGATGCTTGCAGTATGGCAGGGTAAATGGGAAACAACACAGAAAGGGCGGTGGACAAAAATATTAATACCAGTCAATCGAAACATGGATAGATAGAATTCATGGAGAAGTGGAAGTGGACTATATTCTCACGCAGGCGCTATCTGGACACGATTGTTTGCTGAGATATAAGATTTGAAAAGATTTAGTGCATTTCTCCTGACTCCGTACCTCTTCAATTTCTTCAAAAGTAATTCTAGGTTAACACAGTCATATGCTTTAGACATATCCATACAAATACCAATGGCTAGATTTTCTTTCTCGATTAATTCTAATTTTTTTTCTGTAATTTGGAAGACTGCACTCTTGCGAATCTTCCATGTACATATCCACTCTGACTTGCATTTAAAATATTGGAAAACATACTATTTGTAAAGTTTTCACGAATATTGCCAAATTTTTGAACCGCAAGCACGAAAAATTATACACTTTGCTGATAAATTCTTCATGTGATATTTTAGATTTGAAGAGCCATGGGGGCTGGAAGTCCTCGGCGGTGGCCGAAAGATATATTGCTGATTTCCATGCTAAAAAAATTTACATCTCGAATTTCTTTTTTAGAGGAAAATGAAGAGTTTCGTATGCCAGTTCATCTATGCTATCAAGTTTGTTGGTAAACACATTTTCATCCATATTAAAATTTTCCGATTTTTTGAGGTAGGGTATTTAAAATCGTGATATTCCGAAATTTTTCTACGGTAGTAGGAAAATAAATGGAAAATATTCAAAAATATTACAATGACGGATTTTTCTCTTGTTTACGAAACGAGAGGAGAGATAGACGCAACGTTAACACTATATTCATCTCAACCATTTTGAACCCTTTCTAACTAGTATCGGCAATGGTACCTATCGGTCCCAAAATTTGCTGCTTCTAAAGCCTACCTGTAGGTATAGTTTTAATCTAGTTGGTAACACTTCTCTCTAATATTATTTATTATTAACTCATCTCGTTTATTTATAAAACGTTGAAAGATAAAGCAAACTTAAAGCTGTAGCGTTTCCTTATTCTGATTTACAACGCGCCTCGTCATAATACAGTGGCGTAACTAGTAATTGCGCAGAGATGGGTACTAAATTTTGAAGAAATAATGCTTTTTTTACGATTAAATTACATCTTTTCAATGGAATAAATAGAATACACATAATTATTCAATTTTTAATATCCTATCACTACCTATTTACTATTAAATCTGGGTTAGTTTGGGTTATAGTAATAATAAAATTTTACAAGTCTTTTAACTCGTTTTATTATATTTCGGTACAATACTTAAGTTAATTTATTTTTTTTCTGAATTGTCAGAAGTGTAGTTCCGCCACTGTCGCCCTACACAGAAAAATTAACCACATTTTTAAAATTCCCTGGCTCGAATTTATGTCATCGAGACGCCATTTTATTTATTTACAAACATAAAAAGCGACAAACTGTGCTGGTAATTTGTTTCTGCTTGTTGAGATAATGTTTGTTTATAAAATAAACGATTTTATTGGTTTTTATTAATGGACCATTTTGTAATAAGCTTGTGTGTAGTTAGTGTGTTATATTGATACATTAAAATTAGTAAAACAAATATTATTTTATATAAGGCTTCATATGGAAATAAAAATGGTTTGTTATGATATATTTTTTTTACTCATACTACCAAATTTTCTTTATTTTCTTGTTCTTTTTAGATTCTCATGCTACTCAAAAAAAAAAGAACTGTATGCGACCCCCGATTACATTACATTATCGCTACTAACCGGAAAACCATTTTATTATTATTTTTTTCATTCTTATTGTGGCATGTGATTAGGATCAATTTAAATTGAAACCTGAAAATTTCGACATTTGTCTAAAAATTTACAAATGATAGAAATGTATTAATTTTTGGGCAATATCTTTCTTATTATGCGTTTTATCGAAGTTTTTCTTCTGATCTTTTAAATGCAGAATTTAAAAATACATCTTTCACCCTCAGACCTATTTGACCTAGCTGCTCTAATAACCAAAATATGAATTTTTCCATTAAAAGAAAATGAGCGAGTCTGCTAGTACTTGAGACTGATGTGATGTGCTATAACGACATCGGTTTTAAAAAAATGATAACAGCACGTTGTGTTCCCAAGCGGTCACCCATCCAAGTACTAACCACGCCCGACGTTGATTAACTTCAGTGAGCAGACGAGAACTGGTATTTTCAACGTGCTATGGCCGTTACCCATACATATTAGCTTGTTCATAGAATAAAAATAAACACATTCGCATTTATAATATTAGGATTCTTTAATAATACTGATTGGCAGCTTCGGAGTGGATTAATTCAATGCACAAATTCGACACGAAAATCTAATACCACCAGGAATAACATCAATATATGGACACAGCTTATTTACCTAGTAATCGTGGGCCTACATCCTTTGATTTGGGAAATTCAATAGCCAACTTTTTTAAATTTTAGAAGAGGGCTATGACAATATTGTTTTAAACGTCTGGGCACCGAATATTAACTAAGATAAGAAGATTCACTCTCCGCGGCGGCACGTCAACGGAATGTCTCCTTCCCCGCGCGAAAACTAGCATGATACTGGCATGCGCCCTTTGGACCCGGCGTACACTGGTCGAATTTCTAGGAAAGCTGGCCATAATAAGGTTTATCAGAAATAAGGCAAAAAGCTATTAAGTACTACAAGTTTAATATATCGTGTTTTAGACAAATAATTGTTGAATTTTTGGCTCATCATCTATATTTATATATAGAGTGTATCAATTATCACTAACGATAAAAATCATGTATAAAAATCATTTGTATGTTCTTAAACCGTTTTAAAAAAAGATTTTGAAAATTTAGGGCTTTTTTGTTTGAAAAAAAGGGTTTTAAGTTTTTAATTCGATGATCCAAACTTTCTTTTTGCAACGGTTAATTCAGGAGTCTCACGAGCAAAATGAATGTTAAGAGGACGACAGAAACGCGTTGATGAGGGCCTGCAATTTTGCCATACAAGTATTTCAGAGATCGCTATTTTTAAAAATTAATCTAATAGGAACCAAACTAGTAAAAAATATAGAAGCATCAGTGCAGCTGTTGTTCAAAAACAGTTGCTTATATTCTGACTCTCACAAGGTAATATCAGAGCCATATTTACAAATTAAAACTAAATTATAAATTTTATCTACTGATTCAGCCAAAAGTATTTATTACCTCTTTTTATAATAACATCAGTCTTGCATCAGCAATAATGATTCTACCGAAATTTCAGCTTCAATTTCACTTACTACAATATTATGGGATTAGGGGTGGGCGAAAATAATCGATTATTCGATTCACTTTTAAGAAATTACCGATTAATCGATTAATCGACTTATCGATTAATATTTCAGAAAATATCGATTAATCGATTATTCAGTTATTTGCTAAAATATTAAGCGTTTAATCGATTATTCAATTTCTTGCCCACCCGTACCGACGACTTTAAAACAGATATAGTTTTTAAAATTCCAATTTAATAATGCGTTGCGTTAAGGGTAATTTAAGAGACATAAAACCATTTTGCAAATACCCCTTATATTATGTGTATAATGAAATTTCATCAATGCCCGTTGACTTTTTTGATTTAAAATTTTTAATACTCCTCCTGATATCTGACTGTTATTTCTGAGAAATGAAAACTACCATGAGCTTTCATGCTATTCATAGAACAGCTGGGTCTCCCATATATAGACTCAAAATAGGTGGCAAATGTATTTCCAATATCCAAGGGGTCGCTAAAAGTCATGTCACCGAGTCTCATCTCTACTGGAATTCCACTCTGATTTGTTTTGCTTTGAATAAATGCCCAAAAACTCCGAGGATCATTATTAATTTTATCTGCAATAGACTTTTTATGCAAATTAAATTCAGTTGTACTCTGTAATTTAGTTTCACGTCTTAAAGAAAAATATATTCCAATTGCTCATTTTCATTAGCGCTACCCTTTTTTACAAGAAAATGAAGTCGATTTTTCTTTTTAATTATACAAACCAAATCAGTGGAAAACCAAGTCGGAAACTTAGTCTGGTGTTCAATATCCCTTCATCTCTACTTTGGCTATACATGCATCTATGCATCAATAAAGATTCTCATAGAGACCTACCGAAAACATTGGCATCTCTTGCCACCAGCCAAAACTAACCCAGTTACACTCTTTTAACATGTGGTAGACGTAGAGTTGAAGGAGAATAATCATACGTGTGAGTTGTTTTATTGAATTTTTTATTTTTAGTTTCATATCGTTTCATATATATTTTTAATATTGGCGATAGATGATATAGATCTTCTCTAGTCAGTGGGCTGGCCAACCTCCTAGTAATAGAAACCGTCATGTTCGAAATTATTAAGTCCAAAAATCTTCAAAAAATCAAGTATTGTATTTAATCTTAGGCACGTGCGTCTTGTGCATGGCAGGAACGTCAACTATGGCAGGAACGTCAACTGGTGAGAGGAGTTTGATTACGGGGAGTGACGCCCCCGCCATTCCGAGTTGCCATGGGATATGGCGCATCAAATCCCATCGTCCTCCCCCAGGCTGGAGAACACCAAAGTACAAAGTCTGGAGCCGATCAATGACAGTTTGTGACAAGAGGGGCTGCATTGTATTGGCTGGCAGGAACGTCAAACTGGTGAGAGGAGTTTGATTACGGGGAGTGACGCCCCCGCCATTCCGAGTTGCCATGGGATATGGCGCATCAAATCCCATCGTCCTCCCCCAGGCTGGAGAACACCAAAGTACAAAGTCTGGAGCTGATCAATGACAGTTTGTGACAAGAGGGGCTGCATTGTATTGGCTGGCAGGAACGTCAAACTGGTGAGAGCAGTTTGATTACGAAGAGTGACGCCCCCACCATTCCGAGTTGCCACGGGATGTGGCCCATCAAATCCCATCGTCCTCCTCCAGGCTGGAGAACACCAAAGTACAAAGTCTGGAGCTGATCACTGGGGAGTGATCCAACAAACCCCATTTTTACCCCTGTCAGACTAGGGACCGCCAAAGGAATGAGTCTGAGGCCGATGCTTCGAGTGGAAGCGGCCCTAGGTGGTAGATGTATAAGCCTACTCGCATCGTCCGGTGAGAGACCACCTCACCAGAATTGGGGAGCGCTAAGTGGTTTTCCCAAATCACGTTCCGCTTCCGCGCTGATGATCCCGGGTTTCACAGTAGGAATATATGGACATGATTGTGCTTCCAGGATCAAAATATTCCGGAGGTAAACTCCCCGGCCATTCGGATCTCCGGGCGCTGGGTGGCCCTGGGAGCCCTTCATTCCGCATTTCACGGACAGCAAAGATACCGAACCAATTTAGAATAGATTTCTGCAACATAAGAGGCCTAAATACAAACATAAATTCGGTACACCAACATCTACAAGCAAATAGACCACACATATTAGCCCTTACAGAAACACAAGTATGTTCTACAACAACAACAGTGAACTACCTCTATCCTGGTTACGACTTACATACCCGATTTAGATATAAGTTCGGAATATGCCTTTTTGTCCGAAGCGACCTTTCATGTCACCGCGAGGAAACACTCGAACCGAACAACCTTGACGTCATGTGGCTCAAGTTCACCGCCAAGGGATTAACCAAGTTTATATGTTGTCTCTATCGCCCTCCGAGCGATAGAGCCTACCAAAGCTTTTTCTCAACACTAGCTACCACCTTTGACTCAATACAGGTCGATCACCCCAGTTCAGAAATAATCGTTCTGGGAGACTTCAATGCCCACAACACCAACTGGCTCAAACATCACAACAAGACCGACAACGAAGGTAGAGAAGCTGAAGCATTTGCCATCAGCTGCGGGCTTACTCAACTTGTAGACGAACCAACTCGAATCTCAGAGAGGGGCGAATTCGCCGCCTTCCTGGATCTTTTTCTGACCACCAATCCTGACCAGTACAAGGTTACAGTTGGTCCGCCATTAGGTACCTCCGACCACAAACTTATTACAACGGTTTGTGAATTGCCACTCATACAGAAGGATCCACCATTGCCTCGCAAAATCTGGCATTACAATTCTGCAAACTGGGACGATCTGAGGCAGTTTTACCTAGATTTTCCTTGGCTCGACGTCTGCTTTGCCACTGACGACCCGTCAGACTGCTGCGAAGAGATCATGCAAGTAATCTCCTCAGGAATGGAAGCATACATCACAAATTCCATCAAGTTACCATCAAAAGGAAAGCCCTGGTTCGACAAAAGATGCGAAAGAGCTGTAGGAAGGAAACAGCAAGCCTATAAGTACTGGCAGCAAAATCAGACCGCTGAAAATCGCAATTATTTTATCGAAGCGAGAAACGAGTGCAAGCGTGTGATGACGAAACTAAGGACAAACACAATCAAAGGATCAGGAATAAACTTTTGCAATGCCCCAGTGGCTCCGGGAATTTCTGGTCGGTAGCAAAGGCAGTAAGTAACAACTTTACAAAAACGTCTCTCCCACCTTTGACGGACGAACGTGGCATCACGGCGACTACAGCCAAAGAAAAAGCAAACATGCTCGCCAAAATGTTTTCATCGCATTCTACCTTAGACGTGCCCCAAAGCAAGACTCTCCCCACTATACCGAACATCAACACCACCATGGCAGAAGTCAAGTTTTCTCATCGTGATATTCGCAAAATCCTTAAAGAACTAGATACGCAAAAGGCATCAGGACCGGACGGAATACCTGCCATCGTGCTAAAGAACTGCGCCAACGAACTAACACCTGTTTTTTCCAGGCTTTTTTCTCTTTCTTACAGAAAAGGGATTTACCCATCCTCTTGGAAAGTCGCTCGAGTGCAACCTGTTCCAAAAAAAGGCAAGAAAACCACGCCCTCAAACTATCGCCCGATTGCCTTGCTTCCGATAATCTCCAAAGTCATGGAACGTGTAGTCAACCAGCAACTACTCAAGTACCTCGAGAGCAACAGAATAATCAGCGATAATCAATACGGCTTTCGCAAAGAGAGATCGACAGGAGATATATTGGCCTATGTCACTCATATATGGAGTAGGGCAATTGAAAACTACGGAGAGTCTCGAGCGATTGCGCTGGATATTTCAAAGGCATTCGACAGAGTTTGGCATGACGGACTGCTCAACAAACTGCCGTCCTTGGGACTGCCCGCCTCTCTCTGCAGCTGGCTGGTCAGTTTCCTTAAGAACCGATCCCTACATGTTGCAGTCGATGGATACATCTCGGACACATTCACCATCAACGCGGGCGTGCCTCAGGGCGCAATACTTTCACCAACTCTGTTCCTCATCTATATTAATGACCTGCTGATCGAAACGAATAATCCTGTTTACAGTTTTGCAGATGACAGTACCCTTGTCTCCCATTTTAGATCAGAAAAACCCTTACCAGCGACTGAGACCCATCACCGCAGACAGGAGCAGATTACAGCAATTAATCAAGACCTGGAGAAAGTTCAAACTTGGGGCGACCGAAATTTGGTTCAGTTCAATGCAGCAAAGACCCAAGCAGCAACGTTTACTAAGAGGGCCAATACAGCGGGCCCTGACATCATTATGGCAGGATCGACCATTCCTTTATCCTCGTCAATCGGGCTGCTGGGTGTCTCGGTCAACAGCAATATGTCATGGCATGACCATGTTGCTAACATCGCAAAATCAGCCTCCCAGAAGCTTGGTGCGCTATTTCGCAACAAAAAACTCTATACACCGCAGCAGTTGCTCTTGCTGTACAAAGCGCAAATAAGACCGTGCTTAGAATATTGCTCACATATCTGGGGTGCCGCACCAAAGCATACCCTAAAGCTGCTGGATTCCATTCAGAAGAGGGCTGTGCGTCTCGTCGGCGATCCGGAGTTGACCCGGAATCTGGATAGTCTGGAACATCGCAGACATGTGGCCGAGATGTCTCTGTTTTTCAGATACTTTCATGGCAGATGTTCCCAGGATTTGGCCCACATAATCCCGCCCCTGGCAACTCCTGTCAGGCAGTCCCGACAGACGGCAGGAGCGCACCAGTTCGTCGTACAACTAGAAACACCTAGAACATCGCTTTACCAGAACTCCTTTGTCTGGCGCACTGCATCACTGTGGAACTCACTTCCAGGATATCTGTTTCCCACTAATTACAACCTACAAATATTCAAGAACCGTGTCAATCAACATCTTCGCACGCACACCGCTCGTCGAGCGCCATAGGATCTACCTTTAGTGTGTGTGCCACTGCCATTAAAAAAAAAAAAAAAAAAAAATACGAACCTGGTAGAGCTGTTTAAGATCATTTAAAAAATGATTTAAATCAAAGATCAAAGATACTTTTCATTTGGACAAACGATTTAAATTAAAGATCGTTTTGTATATAAAGAAAGAATTAAATAATAAATCATTTTTATATTCAAATCTTTTTTACATTTTAAATCATTTTAGGAAATATTTAAATCTTTTCAAAAGAATTAAATATTTTTTAAAATCTAAATCTTTTGAAAAGATTTAAATACTTCCTAGAATGATCTAAAATGTAAAAAAGATTGAAATCATTTGGTTGGTTATGTACAACGGATTGGCGTCGTTGGTTATGTACCATTAAAAGCCCCTTAGAGGCATTATATAAATTAAGTGAAGAAAAAAGGAAAAGTGTGACGTCACCCAATCTAAATTTTAAAAAACAATACAATCTTAAATAGGTACGTCAAAATAACATACAAAAACCAATTTAAAATGTTATTTAACCTTGTTTTTTTTTTTAATGAAATTTTTGACACATTGTCGAATGTTTAAAAGCCGTTAGCATTCACATAATTGGTAACTTTGCACTTCTTATTATGTTAGCCGATTATATTAATTAGAATGAAAACACTAACAACATCAAACATACAAAATAGTTCATTATGTGCATGCTAGCAGCTTTTAAATATTTGACAATGTGTCAAAAATTCCATTAAAAAGCAAGCTTTATTTTTTTTGACAATTACTTTTTGATCAAATCAACTTGAAATTTGACAAAATCCTATTATTTCAATTATCTTTTTTTTATATTTTTGATTTGAATTTTTCCTAGGGAAAAATCTATTTTACTTTTTAGCTAGGTTTTTTTATGGTATTTTGTTTGCTTTTTACAGAGTGATTACTTCGTAAGAGGTTTGTTTATGACGCAGAAACTTTCATCGAAATTATCGGGAATATATATTTTTCAGAAATCAATAATACAAGAGTTTCCCATATAGCCAATATATATTTAAAAAATAAAATTAAGTAACACGTATTAAAAAAAATTCATTACAAAATACAAAATAAACAAAGAACTAAAACACTTAGGATGTATTTATTGCTGTATTTTATTATAGTTAAACTCTTTTTAATGATTTAAATCTAAATCTGTTTAAAGATTAAAATTTTTTCGCTGATTTAAATCTTTTTACTGATTTAAATCCTTTTAGAAAGATTTAAATACTATTTTTAAATCAAAAATTAAAGATACTTTTCAGAAAGATTTAAATCATAAATTAAAAATCACTTTCAGAAAAAATATTTAAACTCAAAGTATTTAAATCAAAAAATGTATTTAAATCACAAAAATGATTTGAATCTCACTGATGGTGACAGCTCTGGACCTGGCTAGTCCGAGCTACCCTAACCGAAGCACTTCATGTTATTACTAATCTTTGAAGTGCTTCCTATACTACTCTTCTCTTTCCGGTCACTCTGACCTTTTTCTGCGTAGTTTGGAGTGGTAAAGACACTTTTTCTCGACCGAGGCAGCACCACCCCATGTCTCACTGAAAGGATTGGTTATAATCTTTCCAAATGTTTCCACCTCTTAAAAATACTGATACTAATGATATAATGATGATGAATTCTTCCAGTACACAATATTCCGGAGGTAAAATACCCTCCCATTCGGATCTCCGGGTGAAGGGTGTATTTACAGCGAAGAAAAACAACTTGAGAATTGACTTCAGCAACATCAGAGGTCGTAATGCCAACATTAATTCTGTCTATCATTATGCTAAAATCGTATTTTTTCGTTTTTTTTTTGACGAAGAGCAGTTTATATGACTCCAATTTTATCCTAAAAATTTGCTTGAATTGAATTATTGTCCAGCAGTTTAGTAAATTTTTTATACTTACAATAAAATAGGTGTACGTCAAAATTTTATATTTTTAGAAAAACAAAGCAAATATACAAAAAAAACTAAAATTCTGTTTTTATCTTAAAATCTATAGTCACCACTCTAAATAAATACAAAATACTCACGAATCAAATATTCATAATAAATAAATTCATAATTATACCCTTCACCACCACACACATAGCTGTCGATAATGCCATATCATTAAAATTTCAAAATCATAAAATGAAACCTTAAGCTACTAGAAAATTGGCTTGTAATTTCATTATATCTAATAAAGATAGCTCCGAATCGTCCGAAACACCAATTATTTATGTTAAATCTTTATTATTTAATAGCAATATGGTATTTATTGATGGGAACAGACAATTTTGCCGTAGGATATAAGAGTTAGAGTTAGTTGTGAATGTCTTAGTTAGGTTATGGTGAAGAGATCCGGGTAGCAAAACGAGTTCGCGTTGCTTTATCAAAGGTCTAATGGTTTACAAATATGATTTTATTAATTAGGATGAAATAATTGAATTGGCATGGAAATAAAATTAAGAAGCACACTATAACACACGATATTTCAAAAATGAAATTTCAGTGGATGGATTAGACAGTTAAGGATATTGATTTCTCTTCAAAGGTGGAAATTTCTTGGATATTGTGTAATAAATACTTAAATCATTAGTCAACCAATTTTTTCTCGATTTATGCTAACTGCTGTATTTTGTCTTGAATTTTTTCATTATAATTTTATTTTATATAATTTCTATTTTTATTGTTTTTCTCTACCTGTTAACGCGGTATAGTATAAACCAAGCCTCAGACACTTAAACAAACAAATCGACAATAATTGATGTGTAGGTGCCAATTTGACGATAAAAAAATGGTTATCAATTTAGTGAAAGTTTTAGAATAATGGCCAAATTGCGTAAAGGTTTTATGGTATAATACGATGGCTGTATCCCATAATTATTCGTGCTTCCTATATAGTTAAGAGCCTAACTAATTTTATCTTTTGACATATAATTTTTTTTATATATGTCTTTGGTTTTGTCGACATAGAATTATGAATGATAAACTGTTTTTAAGTTTTAGTGGATTTCTAATGCATTTTTATTGCCTTACCTTTGTCTAGTTTTTTTCGCTCCTCAAACAGCAAACAAACAGAACCGA
>MU184674.1:93631-136846 GCA_016904865.1 Pissodes strobi | reverse complement strand
TGTGAGCATTTCCTCGATTTTTGACAAAAACCTAGTCTTTAGAAACAAATAATATTAATAGTACTTAGTCGGTATACTTAAGATTAGAATTAATTAGTAGTAGTCTACTATTGACACATTTATTAAGGCAAGACTCTTGTGTAAATTTATTAGCACTTCTACGAATTTGAGTAATCAACCTTCCTTGACATTGAGTCTGGGATAATGGTACCAGACTAGTAATTTATTACATATTTTTAAGATATTTAGAGTTTTATGATGTAAGGATATCATGTTATTATTTAGAAATAGGAAAAGAGAGATGACAAGGGTTTTTTTTCGGAGATTATTAGAGCTTGTTATTGGGGATATTGATGATATTCATGTTAAAACTGCCGCTTTTTGTAGTAATATAGAGTCAATTTCTGGGCTTTCGGTTAGTTTAAATTTATTTCAGTCATTTGAACCGATTCCGATACGCATATATTATCAATTTTAGTGTTTTTGGTTAGTATGGGTTGGCCGCCAAAATTCGGTTAATTTGGGTTAGTTATAACTTATTTCAATATTTTTAATCTGTTTCGATGCGTTTTAGCTCGTTTTGGTGCTTTTAGATACTTTTGGTCAGTTTTGGTTAATCATTCAATCAACTTTCGGTTACTTTCAGTTAGTTCCACTTTATGTTAGTCATTTCAATCGGTTCCGATACGTTATTCTGTTAATTTGGGTTAGTTTCAACTTTCTTTAATATTTTTAATCTGTTCCAACACGTTTTAGCCCTCTTTGGTGCTTTTGGTTACTTTTGGTTAGTCGTTCAATCAACCCTCGGTTAATTTCAGATAGGTTTAATTTATTTTAGTCATTTGAACCGGTTTCCATACGTTATAACCAATTTCAATGTTTTTGGTTACTTTTGGTTACTCACCAAAATTTAGTTAATTTGAGTTACTTTTAACTTACTTTCATATTTTTATTCTGTTCTGATACGTTTTAGCCCGTTTAGGTGCTTTTGGTTATTTTTGGCTAGTTTTTGCTTAGTCGTTCAATCAACTTTCGGTTAGTTCCAATTTATTTTAGTCATTTCCAATACGTTATAACGAATTTTAATGTTATTGGTTACTTTTGGTTACTCACCAATATTTGGTTAATTTGGGTTAGTTGTAACATTCCGATTTGGCCAGTGTAGAATATTTTTGAATTTCATTTTAAAGGGCGGCATTTAGAAAAAAAGCTGTATTTTGCGGTAAGAATTATTGAAAAGAGGTCAATACCCTTCGGTTAAGTAATTCTAAATGTGATTCGATTTGCTGTCAATAAGCTTTTGCCGCATTTATTAATGTAAATTAATCTTATTCTAAATATAGGTTAACGATATATTTGTATTAGCTTTTATAACACTATTGTGGCGTTGAGTAACTATTTTGATCATCCCTTTCACTTATGTAGCCCTCAGGCACTTTGTGACTATATTTATTTTAGTTGATAAGCAAACCACAGATCGCTTAGGTTTGATCAACTCACTAGTATTTCTTGAACTATTTAATTTCCGTTCATTAATTGTGGCTCCCGCCGTCGTTTTACCACCCTAATAAACGAGAACTAAGTCGTTTATTATCTTAGAATTATTCCTCGTATCGAATTGTTAGTTTCGTTAGGCATTTTCTCCGCCCTACAATTTCCCCTTCTCTAATCTCGTAGAAGTGAAAAAGACAAATTGACTGAATATTGAGGATTTGGTTCTTCTAGAAATACCCTTCGAGGTGAAAAGTCAGTCATACTGACTCAACATTGAGTATTGTAATTTAATACTACCCTTCGTTGTGCATATTGTGTTGGTTTCTGATTGTGTTTTGACACGACCGATTTATCGGGATTTAATTACTGCACTAGGTAAGCATTTTCTCTGGAATTAAGTTTTTTTCTACTGGCTTTCCGAGTTCGTCGTATAAGACCGAGACCGTCGACTCTCTAGCTACCCTCCGCCAAAAGCGAGGTAATTATTGCTACAGTTTTTTTGTCTAAATTAACGATTTAATTGCTTTATCTGTGTTAACCTTTTTTGGTGCATAGTCCAACATTTGCATTCCATGGGTTATCTTATCTACTCCATTTTATTAAATCTGAATTTTATTTTCATGTGTCTTTAGTTTTGATCATATGTGGAAGTTTATACTTTCTTTTAGGGGTGATTCATACCTATCTTTTTATATTCAAGTTGTCTGTACCTTAGTATTTATTTTATTTGCTGATGGTCATTGAAAATCAATTGATAATTTTTGGGGGAAAATATATTTATGCAAGGGGGGCTATAGTTTTTTTTTATTAAAAGGGGCTTTGTCTATGGGGTATTGGGTTATTACAGGGTCTTATCTCCGGGCCAATTTTATTGCCGACTTCTCTGCTAGTTCTACCCTCGGGGCCAGTGCCATAGCAGTACCAACAGGTGTACGGCGCCTCGACCAGAGTTCGACGGATCTAAGGGGTATCGTACAGAACCTTAAGCTTATTTATTCATTTATTTTTCTGTCCGACTGATATAATAGTTCTTATCCCTTTAATATAAATCAAGCATCGACCGCCAAGCTCTAAGATAGCTCTCATTAATTTTATTCTTCATTTATTCATTTATTTATCTGACCGATTGATATAATCACTCTTAATTTTCTTTTTTTTTAATATAAATCAAGCATTGACAGTCGAGCTTTAAGATAGTTTTCAATAATTTTATTCTTTTTTTTATTCATTTATCGGGTCAGTTGATTTAATTATTGTAGCCATTTATTACTACCTACTATTATGGCTATATTTATAATTGGTGCAGCTACTAGCGCACACATGCATATAATATGTAAAAAACTTAGGTAAAATCAAAGTAATCACTTCGGATATTATAGTGTTTAGCGCATTTAGTTGTAAGGCATACAGTACCGAGTGTTAACAACAGAATTGGTCTCCGTACAATCACCATATTGTACCAATTATTAGTTAATTTAATAGTCATTTGACATTCCTTCGTCTTTAACTTTCAATTTTACTGTAGGATTGTTGTTGTGTTTCAAAAAAAAAGAACTTAGTGGCAATTAGATTGTTTCTTAAATTTTAGTTGGGAAAAACTGGTGGCGCTCGACGACCGCCTATCGGGGCCGGGCTTTGTAATACGACTCTCCGGTGCTAGGTTTGTTTTTAAATAAAATCTTTACTAACTAACCTTAATAAGAAAAACGTGTTGCAAGTTTTAACTTACTTTCATATTTTTATTCTGTTCCGATACGTTTTATCCCGTTTAGGTGCTTTTGGTTATTTTTGGCTAGTTTTGGTTAGTCGTTCAATCAACTTTCGGTTAGTTTCAGTTAGTTCCAATTTATTTTAGTCATTCCGATACCTTATGATCAAATTTAAGTTTAAATAAACAAATTAACACGATCTCTCACGCATATGACGTCATAATGTGGCAAATGTAGCATGCACTTTTTCACAATTTGAGGCTGTAGACAATTAAGTCTCTCTCAGTATCTCAGCGTGTGCCAGTAAGCTGCTTGTATGCCAGCAACATCACCAATAAAACAGCAATCGTTAAACTAATTACTTTTAATGAAAGTATTAATAACAGTAAAAACAAATTGAGATTACAAATTATTGCATCATCATGCGAAACGTAAAACAAAACGAATACGACAAAATAGGGTTAAGGTTGTCACGTACAAGGTAGTGTCTAGAGTCCCGCTAAGCTGTAAAATTGCTCATGCATTAAGGTTCGTTTACACTTACAGAGGCTCTATTTAGGTACGTGGACGATGTTTTCACTATTTTTACTGGTTCCGAAAATGATCTACAGGATTTTTTAAAACACCTTAATTCCATTCATAAGTGCATTAAATTTACCTATGAAAAAGAAAATGAAGGTCGTCTTCCCTTTTTAGATCTATTGATTAAGAAATCTTGCATAAATTCATTCGAGTTTGAAATCTATAGAAAGCCTTCAGCAACTGACAATGTTATCCCTTTTTCTTCTAACCATCCTTTTAACCAAAAATTCTCAGCATTTAATTCACTTTTTCACAGACTTTTTAATATTCCTCTTTCCCCAAATGACTTTCAAAAGGAATTAAAAACTATATTTCAAATTTCTAAAAACAACGGATATCCTGATAATGTCATTAATAAAATTTATTTTAAACACCTCAATAAATCGTTAAACAAAAAACTTTTATGCAAAGATAATAAAGTAACAGTATACAGAAGTATTACATATTTTGATAAATTATCCAATCAAGTTGCTGAGAGTTTTTTGAGGGATTCCGATAAACAATTATGTGTGTGCTATCGTACTTCAAACAACTTATCTAAACACCTGGTTAACACCAAAGATAATATTCCAGCCATCCACAGATCAGGCGTTTACAGACTCAAATGTTCTCATCCTGACTGTAAGACCATACTAAACTAATTGAAAATAATTTAAATAAGATTATTACTAATACTTCTTCTCCATTCGCTAACCATATTATCGAGGCCAGACATAGATGCCTACCGGAGGCAGACGCGGAAGTTCATCATGTTTGCCAGAAATGCTTAAAGTTGGACCTTCTAGAAATCCTTGAAATTAACAAAGCCATAAAATCACCAGATTATGTGTGTGTTAATGAACAGACTAAGTTTGACAGTAATCTATTTTTTAACTCCTTAAGTCCACACAGCCTTCCGAATTTCAATAAATAATTAATACCCTTCTTGACAAATACTAATTAATTTTTTCACCCTTCTCCCCCCCTTTTTTTTTCTTTCTAACTAATCTGCCCTACAGTATTTTCATTTCCACCAAATTACGGGGAATTACTACTATAGTACTCTGTCGACGATCATTGATAATTCGAGCATGGTCCGCCTTCACCGTTGTAGATTCCTTCTTTTTAATTCAATGTTTAAAAACCTTAGTTTTAACTGTGTTTACTAGATGTCGCGACGTATACCAATTTGTTAATTTATTTCCTTTGTCATTGTTTGCTATGTAAAGATTGTGGCTAAGTAGTGTGTGGTAAGTTTTTTAAAATTTTCTGTTTAATTTTGACTTTTATGGTAATTTTGACGTACTTTTGTTATTTTAATGTATTTCTCTTATACAAAAATATATTTTAGAGTCTGATGATGATGAGTGAACTCATCGAAATGCATTACTCTTGATCTAAAGATTGGCATTTTCATTTGTGGAGAAAAGTCTTCCCCCTTCTTCTAACTCGCTATAATAGCAACTCCACTTCAAGAATGGACTTCTACTTACAAAAAAAATTACATCTATCTCCATAGAAATGTCTCCACATGCAGTTGATTACGGAATAAGTTGCCGAGTCAAAGGCGTTTTTTTCAAAGGCCTCTGATCGGATTCTGAGAAAGCGACCATATCAGCTGAGATAGCATTAACAGCCTCAAATTGTAGGCTGCTCCTCAAGTACTCTTGTGATGTACTGGGTCTTGAAGGGTCTGAAAGAATCTCTAGCTGCTAAGATGCACCGAAGTCCGAAATAGGTCTCTCTATCAGTGGTGTTGTATGTAAAACAGTATGATTGATTTCAGACAAAGAATACGTATCAAATTCACTCATTAAGGAGGTTGGCAAACAAGTGATCAGGGCTCTTCAGATATGACGGCTGGATAATTGTTGGAGAGCTGAATGACTTGAATCTCCTTACAAACGACTGCAAACTTATTCTCAATAGCTAATCTTAGCAGAAATTCACTCCGCTTCATTGTATAACATTGAAGAGCAGGTACGCGTTATTAAGATATTATTTAGTTTTTACAGAGAAACATCATATCATGAACTAAAAACTAACAAATATTAAAAACCCAACATTTTTGTTGTGGAAAGTCCATTTTTATTGAAACTCTAAACGCAAAAATCAACCTATAACCCAAAATAAGAAAATAAAAATTATGTTTAATTCTGTAGGGCTTTTCAACCCCTTAGAATAAAATTTGCATAATTTTGTCTTTATGTCTTCACGCTTTAAAAACAATATGCATGCCAAGATTTAACATTTTACCGTAAGGAATTTCGACCAGTTTTGAATACGGGGTACTTTTCACCCCCTTGCATTACCATCTCAAATATACAAAAAATGGCATACTATGTAAAAAAATAAAATTAACGTGTTTCGCGGTTTTCCAAAATAGCAAATACTTTTTAATACAGAACCCGCAACCTGAATGGCGAAATCCCACAGCCTAACCACGGTATAACCCTTTAAGTCATGATGTACACTCAGGTGTACGTCTGTTTACATTGTGGCTAACTGACCTTGCTGCCTTTTATTAGCTTTCGGTAATGTTGTACACTGCAGTGCGATAATGTATATTTAATTCGCTAGATGTCGCCTGGTGTGCAAATACGGAATATCAGCCAAGGTTTACGTTTCTGTTTACAGTTGCCCGGCATGTTTCTGATATGCACGTGTTTGTTGATTATTTTCAAAGTTCTTGAAGAAACTTTTGTTACTAAAGGGTGTTAAATATTTTTTATGTGTTTATTAGTATTCAAGGTAAGTACTAAATAATAGTGTGTGAGAAAAATTACAAATAGATAAAATATATGAACTTACCAAAATATGTACATTGCAGTGTACTCGTTGTTTGAAATTCTCAATCGTGATGATTCAGAATTAGAGGAATTGGATTTAGATGAAGATTATGGCCGGAACGAAGTTGGTGACGTGCAGATAAGAGGTAAATACAAGCTTATTTTATACTATATTATAATTTTATCGCAACTATTTTTCTCTAGATGAACTGTTTGCTGCGCCCACTAGTCCTGTTCCTGATGAAATAGAAGAGCTTCCACTAATTGAAACCGTTACTAGTTCAAGAGCAAAGCCCAAAAAATTAGACGTTGCATCTTGCCAGACGGCTCTAGAGTTCGCGACGGAGTATTTGAATGCTCAGAACCTCACAGAGAAAAAGGATATAAAGTGGATAAAAGGAATTTATGAAATGTCATCCACCATTCAGTTTTTCCAGCAGCCTAGTTCTGAAGTAATAAATTTGCCGTCTCCTCTGGATTTTTTTTACAAGTATTTTACGAATGAGTTATTGGAGTCTTGTGCAGAAAAAACAAACTTGTATGCCGTTCAGAATTCTGTACCAAATTTTCCAGCAACAAATGTATCTGAACTAAAAACATTTCTTGGCGTTCTTATAATAATGGGGAATTTGGGTTATCCAAGAGTGCGCATGTACTGGGAGCCAAAATTTGCTATTTCTCTTATAGCTGAAAATATGTCAGTCAATCGATTTTTTAAACTTAGAAATAACATGCACTTTACTACAGAAGAGGACAAAAATTCTGCGGATCGGCTATGGAAAATACGGCCTTTGTATAACACCATAAGAGAAATATGCAATTCATTGGATCCTGAAGAAGTTTACAGCGTCGATGAGCAAATGGTTCCATTCAAAAGATCCATAAACATCAAGCAATACATCAAGAACAAACCAACAAAGTGGGGCGTAAAATTGTTTTTATTGTGTGGAGTGTCTGGAACCATTTATGACTTTATAATTTATCAAGGAGCTCCTACTGAATTGAAAACTGAATACATGTTATTTGGTCAAGGACCTGCTGTTGTTATGCAGTTGTCAGAAAAAATGCCATTACGTTCTACACTTTTCTTTGACAATTACTTCAGTTCTTACTGGCTATTTTAGTGGCTATCGAAAAAACAAATATATGCAGCTGGGACAATTCGAAAAGATCGCTTTTTCAAACCACCATTTACGGAGCACCAGGAAATAATAAAAAATTAGAAAGAGGCTTTATGGAAAATGTCATTTGTCAATATTCTGCTGTTGTTTTGACAAAATGGGTAGACAGTAGTGCGGTAACACTTGGTTCAAATTTTGTTGGAGTGGCTCCACATGATATGTGTCAGAGATGGGACAAGAAAACTAAACAATATATAGAAGTACCACGCCCAAAGGTAGTGTCACTTTACAATAATGGAATGGGAGAAGTCGATAAGTGTGATTTTCTTATCGCCCTTTTCAGATCGTTTATCAGATCCAAAAAGTGGACTGTCCGGCTTATTTCACATGCTATGGCAGTAGTCAACTCATGGCTAGAATACAGAAAAACTGCTCAAAATCTTGGCGTTTCCGCAAAACACGTCCTAGATCTAATACACTTTCGACAAAACTTGGCTGAAGCCCTTATATTATGTGGCAAATTGCCTGCGAAGAAACGAGGCAGACCGACGACATCCGCGGGTTCAGCGATTCCTCTCAATGGTCCTCTCATTTCTCCCGGAACCAGTAAACAACTAAGACCTGTGACAGATGTCCGTTTTGATAATTTTGGCCATTTTCCCATATTTTGTGCAAAGAAGCGCAGTGCAAATCTCGAACGTACATACAATGCACAAAATGTAACGTATCGCTTTGTATTTCAAGGGAAAAAACTGTTTTCATTCTTTTCTTAGTAAATAAATAATTATTTTATCTATGTTTAGTTTTTTTTTTGGTGTAGGTACTCTTTCCTTAGTCATCATGTACACTACAGTGTACATATCTGACCCTGAATACCCAAGGACACACAGACATGCAATTAGCTTTAACTTAATGTTAAAAAGATCCCTAACTAATAAAACACGAAAAAAAAATGTTTCCTAAAGTTTTCATAATGCATGACTGAAAGGGATAAATAAATATACGGTAGGTTCACTGGAGACAAATTTCCAATTTCGCCGACAGTGTTTGGCATCGGAGCGAATCCGGATCAATCTGGTTCGTGGCCTGCGGTGGCTCGGCTACGAGGGAGAGTCTACAGTCAGTGTGCAAACGCCCTGAGATTGTGTACTGTCGGGTCGCGTTGAAATAATAACCGAGGAAATAATTTGGGAAGATTGATGGAATTGCTAGGAAAAATTTGAATAGACAGTATCCTCCTCAATAACAGTTGTAGCCACCTGAATAAAATTTGTGCATGGATTCACAATAATCTTATCAGGAGTACACATTTTCACTTTTTCATTATCTTCGCAACATTTTGGTAGTTCTTTCATTATATCAGTCTTAGTGCTGCGGGGTCTTATAAACGAAGACTCCATCAAATTCTGTTATCGATCTTCGCAACAATACATCTACTATCTGTAAAGTATTAGGTACTACATAAAATTTTGTCTATTTCTACAGTTGCCGTAACTAAAGCTAAGGGAATTACTGAAGCTCCACCGTAACCTTTAATAATAATATTGATTCTACTTGAAACATTTAAATTTAGGATTCCTCGGTCGCTCACGCACGTGTGCCAGGTAGGAAGCAACGACGATGCCACCGGCAGTCACTGCCTGACATTGACAGGGAACAGCAAATCGGTCTGAATTAAAGAGAAAAATCTCTAAAAATCTAGAAAATCTAACATCAGGTGTGGGGTACACGTGTACTTTTGCAATCGTGTTGCATTGTGTTCCGTGAACTTTTCGTCTTTCGTTATAAAACACATTATGGCAGAAGATATGGCAAAGTCTTTGGGGACAATTGCATCAATTTTGGAAAATCTGCAAAAGCATGTGGATGGGAATGAATTGCAAGCCACAGCTCCTATTAACCAAAAAAACTCCCATTTCTTTGGCTTTGTCAAGTTTCGACCCGGACAGCACAGATAGTCATCTATGGTTACAAAAAATAGAAGGTTATAAAACCGAATTTGGGTGGTCAAATCGAGAAACTGTAAGTAAAGGTCCTTTTTATTAAAATCTGCACAAGGGTGGTTTTCCGCATGGCAGTCCACCGAAGAAACGTGGAAGAATTTTAAGATTGATTTTTGTATCTTTCCCTAAACAAAAAACTTAGGTAAGCTTTTAACTGATGCGGTGAGCTACCATAACTCAAATGCCAACAGTTATGTAGAATATGAGAGAATTACACTTGAAAAGCTAAAGCGCACCCGAGCTAGTTGGGTGGATTCAGATTTAATAGAGATCATCGCACATTCGATAGACGATGCTGTTGTCAGAACCGCGGCTTATAATTGTGGTGCATCCACTGTAAGTGATTTGATTGCATTCCTTGCTAATTACATAAAAATCCCGTCATCTAATAACATTTTAAATAATCCGAATGAACAAAAGCATGAATATAGGCAAAAAATACCTAATCAAATCATTTGTTTTTCTTGTGGCAAAATAGGCCATATTTCTCGAGAGTGTAAAGATAACACTTTGCCGATTAATAACAGAGTTAAGGCGTTTTGCCGGTACTGTAAAAAGCCAGACCATAAAATATCGAATTGCTTTCGTCGTCAAAACAAACGGGCTGGAGACGGTGAAATTGAAACCGGGCTTCGACTGCCTGAAAAGAAATTTAAAGGGGAAAAATTATTGCTTAGTTTTCACACCTCTAAACACAATAATCATTTGAAGACTTTGCCTGTTATAATTTATGGTTATAGCATAAATTGTTTGATAGATACAGGCTCGACATGGTCATTAATTAGTGAGACTCTTGTTGATAAATTAAGACTTAATAAAACTCCATGTATTACACCATTACAGTGGTTTGAGGGTAGTACGTGTAATTCTCATTTTATTACAAATGCTTTGGTGGAATTTCCCGATGTAAAATTGAAACTTGATCTTGTTGTAGTACCACACGATCGTTCTAATTATGATCTTGTCATAGGAGAAAATATTTATGATAATGACGTAACTTTAATAAAAAATAAACATAAACGACAAATTATTTATTTACCGTTAGCTGCCAGTGTTACTCACGGTAGTCCTAACTTGGAGGTAATAACCGATTTGGTCTCATGAGAAGTCAGAGCTGCTCGAATTACTTAAAAATTATTCTCAATTGTTAACCACTTCCGGCAAGCTGCTTAATGTTGTAAATACCGGCGAATTGAGTATTACATTAACTGAAAATAAAACTATTTACCATCACCCCTATCGTATGTTAGAATCTGAACGTCGAGATGTGCGCGAAATTGTCGCCGATCTCATTAAAAGTGAAATTATTCGTGAAAGTAATTCTTCGTTTGCAAGTCCAATAATCTTGACTAAGAAAAAAGATGGTAGCAATCATCTTTGAGTGGATTATCGCTCTCTGAATAAAATTACCCTTAAGGATCATTACCCTCTCCCCCGTATAGATGATCAGTTGGTTCGCTTAGGTAAAAATACATATTTCACATCACTTGATATGGCTTCCGGTTTTCACCAGGTACCCATTCACCCTGAGTCAATCGCAAAAACTTCCTTCGTAACACAGGATGCCATTTGGGCTAGCCAACACCCCCGCTATGTTTCAAAGGGCTATTAACAAAGCTTTAGGTAAGCTTAAGTATGATGTAGCTATCGGGTACATAAACGAGATTGTAATACCGTCTATTACAGTAGCTGATTAAATGTCTAAATTAAAACTAGTTTTTGACGCACTGCTTAATGCAGGATTTTCTGTAAATCTTCGTAAATGCCGCTTTCTCATGAAAAGCATTACCTATCTAGGGCGTGTAATTTCGGCTGATGGTATTCCACCTGACCCTAACAAGATCAAAGCAATTAAAGAAAGTTTAGCTCCCACTAATGTAAAGCAAGTTGGCCAATTTATTGGCCAGTTACTTTCGAAAATGTATCCCTGTCTTTTCCTCTAAAGTAGCTTGCATAACCAACTTAACCAGAAATAATGTTGATTTCTTTGGACTTCTGAATGCGAAGAGGCAAGGCGGTACATTATTGGCGTCTTGACAGAAAAACCTCTACTATCAATATTTGATTCTTCTTTGGAAACCCAGCTGCATACAGACGCCAGCAGCATCGGTTTTGAACCCTTTCATACTTTATACCTTTGCCAACTTTATCAGTATATTTGGAACCCCACCAAAACTTATCCATGATGCCGGTACAAATTTTACGACAAAAAGTTTTAAACCATTTATTGAACACTTTGGAACTAAAGTGCATGTGACAACCCCTGGTACACATCGCTCCAATGGCCAAATCGAATGATACATGCGAACCATAACCAACCTACTTAGAGTGGAATCAAAAAATCATCAGATTGGCCGAACAAACTTTGGAAAATTCAACTGGTAATCAACACCACAAAACAAAAAACAACAGGTTGCTCCCCATTTAAGTTAGCATGAGGTCAAGAGGGCTAGACTCCTCAAATTCGTACAGTTTTGACAGACCTCCCTATCCCTAAAGACATTAAAGATCCAATCGACCGCACTACCATTCTTAACAAAATTAAACAAAACGCTGAAAGACAAGTAACTCATCTCAACAAAAGCGTAGAAATGATCAGTCATTTAGAGTTGATGAAGCTGTCTTGTTGAGCCAAGGTCAAAGATCAAATAAGTTTCCATGCGAATTTGTGGGACCCTATGTTATCAATCAAGTGTTGGCTAACGACCGATACTCAATCCGAAAATTGGGCGCGCGAACGACCCTTAAGTGTTCAAAAGACCAGTTGGTCAGTTGACTGGACTCCTGAGGATTCCCAGAATCTTATAGAATTAAATACTTGTAAGTAGTTTAATTTTAATTTTTGTTAATCTGTGCCGTGTTAGATTGTGTAGTTCGATTTTGTTGATCAAATTTAATGGCAGATAACCCATCGCAAATACGTCATAGTATTTCCATCGTGTTATTAAGCAATTTTATTAAAGTAATTTACTTGCAAGTAACCCATCGTAAATACGTCATAGTATTTCCATCGTGTTATTTGGTAAATTATCAGCTGGAAATCGTAAAATGACCCATCGTAAATATGCACATGTTGCGATATTTCCATCGTGTCATTAAAAAAAAATTAGCTTTCATATGACCCATCGTAAATATGCACATGTTGCGATATTTCCATCGTGTCATTCAAAAAAGAAAACTTTTAACATTAAATGGCCCATCGCGAATGCGTGCATATTGCAGCGTTCCCATCACGCCATTCAATGAATAACTATAATTGTTGTGTTGTTATAAATGAAACCTAATCCGTTGGTGCCAAAAGAGCCTGAGTAATGTTTATCTTTTGCTCCTTTCAGCACCTAACGGAGAGATAATCGAGTGTGCTGAATCGCAATCCAAGCTCTTTCCGATCTGCATCAAAATCAAGTTTGTAATACATTTTTCATCAGGCAAATAACTTGGAGGTCTTATGTCCGTTACCACTGAATCACTTTGGACCTTAAAAAAAACCAAATAAATTTCAATCTATAAAACAATTTTTAATGAAAAACAGTAGTCTGTTGTAGCCGGCGCCATCTATCCGTAACCTGCTAAGTTTATCGGTGATAGACAAGTACTATACTATAGTAATTATTGGCTACTACTTGACCTGTGTATGTCGGATAGATGGCGCCGGCTACAACACACTACTGGTTTTTCACTGGGTTTGTTTAAAGCTTCTAGTACCGTTCTCTCATCTGCTGACCCTATAGCCATACTGACGAGCCGTCTATGGATGGGTCGGCAGGTGAAAAAGAACGGAAGGTACAGAAGGGGTTTTATTGATTAAAAAATGAATACAAATGGGGATAACTTACTTTCCCGATAGATGAAATCTTTTGGGGTGAAGTTTTTGAAATCTGTATACTGCATACACACAACGTCATAGGGGGCAGGCTTAGATCTTGCTTCTTTTGAAATTCGCAAATAATCACTTGGTGAGTCTTTTCCTTTTACTTTTTTTTTCAATACAACTGTGGACAAAGTCACACTCCATCTGAGTGTGCCTAACTTCTAAACATTTTTGAACAATCTCCACATTATTAACAACAGCATTTGCCATTATGCTGTTTCAGTTCTGGTATGTGCATCTGTCGCTGTAAATGATAATTGGACCAGATTCATTTTGACATTTTTTTCAAAATACTCCAGCAGACAGGAGACAAATGTGGATGCACTCATATCAGCCTCAGTTTCAGTAAACCAAAAGCACGTTGCCTGATGAGAGACTCTGTCATAAACAGAAAATTACGACAGCAAAGCTTAAGTTTAAAAAAATTGCACTGGCTTGAACGAATGGACATACCTTTTGAGCTTGTAAATCAATTATTGTTAAAACACGTCCCCTATGATGATTTTTTGCTTCCTCCAAATCTCTGATCTTTTCGTCGCGAGCCATTTCCTTTTTAATCCATTCTTCATGTGAAAGCTGACCCACTTCATGTTTATTACACAAATCACACTTGTCCTTTTTTTGGATATAATGGCACATTTTAGAGTAGAACTTATTATTGAAAACTGTTCTTGATAGGGCTGATTTGTTATCGTTGTTACTATTTCCCTGTACAAATTAAAGAGGTGATTTAGACTCTCGACTGTTGTTTCTAAGTATAGTTTTGTAGAACTGGAACGAGCATAGTGTGACATAGTTTGGCAAAAAAATCTGTAAGGTGTTTTTATCAGCATCCTTATCTGCCCTGAATGAAAGCTTTTTATTTTGCTTGTTACATTCTGAAGAACTCGTCATTCCACAATCTCCTTTTTTTATCCAATCCTGAACTCAATATTCACCTAAGCCCAATGTTTGTAGGATTTTTTTTTCTTTTGTAGTTTTTTATTATGTACAGTTAAACAATACAGAAAGGTATTTTCTCGCCTGCTCTCTTCTATTTTCGTATATGTTCTTTTCGAATCGCACTTTTTTTACATTGTTTATAACAAAAATTTTACGCTGGTCCCAATTCATTTCATTCCAGAAACTTTTGAAGATTTTAAGACGTTCTTCTTTAGTATTTTTTGAGCAGTGCTTATTTTTTACCCTGTCACATTCTTTTTAAATCGCATGCTGGACCTAATTTTCGAGCTTCCCTGGGAATGTTGTAGCTAACTTTACCGTATTTTCTACTGAAACCCATATATGGTTTTTCTTTCATTCTATGTCGCTTCGTTTTTTTCCCCCACTTATCTTCTTGCCGCTTAATACTTCGCTTTCGCCCTTCTAATATATTGCCAAAGTCTACTTACAACGGCCTTTCGTTGTGAGGTATTTTATTTTGATCTAACTCTACAGTCTGTGAATTAGCACCCTCATCTTCTATGTGCATTCTGACAGGGGTTATCCGGTTCTCCAACTCTTCAATTTCGCTGTCTGAGCTATTTGAATAATTGTCTATTTCGGGAATGTAATCTGGTGACACATCACGGTAGTTCGAAAACAAAATCTTTAGCTTTGGTAATTTAAACTTTTTTCTAGCACTATAAATAAAACCCGTAGTGCAGCATCAAAACATAGAATTTTTTTTTTAAATTGAATTAACACATTTTAACAGATAAACTACCATGTCGTACTAAATAAATAAAAAAACTTTATTTTAACAGTCCTTCAAAGGGAACTGTATATTATTAACTTACGTAGGCCGTTTGGCTTTTTTGTTAAGAAGACTAACATTTTTCCGCAATATCCAGACGACATCTTATTGCTAATAATTATTGTTCGTTGTCAAAAAAACCTATGAACAATAAAAACTTTACTCACAAACATATAACTCCAACAGGTCTTAACGCGACTGAAGTGGCTTACGCGGTATTGTAATAGATTCACGGCCGTATTCATGAATAGTAGTTGACTTGTTAATGGTTGGTTAAGTATCTAATAGCTGGTCAACATGCATATTTGGTATTCATCATACTCTGTTAGGATTTAACGGTTTGTTAAAATTAACCGCCCGGGATCGCCTAGTTAAAGAGCTTAACTGACAGTTAACGTAAGTTCTAAATTTTTCAGGTTAGTTTTTGTAGTTTACTCTTTTTCTAAACAAATAGTATCCTATTATAACAACCTCTAAAATCAACGTTTGTCATAGATGGATAGGTTTTACCATGTAGAAGTTACCTCATCCTCTTCTGATTCCTCGTCTGAAGATGAAGGTCCAGGTGCAAGAAGACAAAAAATAGTGAGACCACGAAACGATCTATTTAATGACCTGGATAAAATTTAATTTAAACAAAGATTTCGTATCAACAAAGAGACTTTTTTATACATAGAGAATCTATTAGAAGATATTCCAGAACCATATAATGAGAATTATCCAATTTCTAAACGAAATTAAATATTAATATGTCTCAGATACTATGCAAGGGGATCATTCCAAATTAATATTGGGGATCATTTCAATGTGTCACAACCCACTTTATCAAGAATTGTACAATATATCACAAATCATATTGCTGCTTTGAGAGCCCAATTCATAAGAATGCCACAAACAGAAGAAGAGAAGAGGCAAACAGTTGTGAAATTTTTTAATATTCGTGGTCTTTCTGGAATAATAGGTTTCTCTTTTTTTTTAATTATTAAAACTTGGATATTACCATTTATGTTTTCTTTTTCTAGGAGCTTTAGATTGTACACACATCAAGATCCAATCACCAGGAGTTTTCCACTTATTGTCTACTTGGGGATAGTGGATATGCATGTAAAACTTACTTATTAACACCATTAATAAACCCTCATAATCTGGCAGAAGAACGCTACAATAGGGCCCAAATATCCAGCAGAAATAATGTAGAACGTCTATTTGGTGTCTGGAACGGACGGTTTCCCTGTTTATCATTGGGAAAGCGATTCAAACTTCAAACTCTCTGTAATATAATAGTAGCCACTGCAGTGTTGCACAATATTTTTGTATTCAAGTAGGTGATAATTTAGAGGAACTTGATGATATCCCTAATCTAGATGATATAATTGAAGTAGTTCATTATAATGGTGGAGGCCTAAATTTTGCAACAAGGGATACTCTAATACAAACTGTTTTTAATTGATTTCCTATGATATGATGAATCAACTAATATCATGAATATTTTGTTATTGAATAAATTAATAAATATATGAATCAATATTAATACATTTTGCCATATGCCCAATAATTAAAAAAAAAATTTATTAGCTTAAATATTTTACTTTTTTAGCTGAAAAAAATAAAAGCCATTTTGGACATTAAACATATTTTTATTTATAATATATTGATCGAGCATAACTAAAGAAAAAAATAGGAACATAAAACCTCAGCTTTTCAATGTTCTAACCTAAGAAGAACTCAAAAAATCAAAAAAATAATATCCTATACCTGCTATATAACTTCAAATAAATCAGTACAATCCCTAACAAGGACTAAGTTCCATAACAAGATCTATAGAAACAACATAAACAATGAAATATACACTCATAGTTCAAAACATTGTTTTCCAAGTCTGTCATATTGAAGTTTTCTTATTTTTAGATCCAAGAGCTCTTTTTCTTTAATTATTTGCTTTATTTCATTATCCATTTTGATACCTTTTAGCTTTTCTTCTTCATTTTTCTCCACTACATGCAAAACTTGTATTTTATTTTCATATATTTCAATTTTTTTGGCTGAGAGACAAGAAGGCTTCAAGATGTTTTCTCCATAACAATTAAGTTTTTTATTAGTACTCTTCTCGTTTCTATTTCTTTTTTTATTGACATTATTAGTTACAATATTTTTTTGTTCTTGATTACCTTTAAATTTCTTTTGTGGCTGAAACTGTAATAAGCTTTCTGATTGTTCTTCATTCGGTTCTTCCTCAAAAACAATGTGTATAGTTTCATCGGAGGTGTCATTATATGTAAAGTCAACATCATTATCTGCCAGTTGACCTATGTTTGTTTTTAAGGACAAGAGTCTCTTCAGGGATTCATTCATCACAAGGTTGGAAACTCGACTTAAAATCATTTCATCCTGTGAAGAAAGGATATTATGCTTTGTATTGCCCCCTCCAACAGTTTTTAGAATTTCTACCTGCACCATTAGAATAATATCTTTAATAAAAAAACTTGCTACTCTGATTATTGAACAAAAAAACATGGTTAGTTTTTTCAATATTTTGTGTGTATTTGTTATTACATAAATATTGAAAGTAAGAATAAAAGCACAAATAGTAGAGTGCTACTTATAACTTATTTTGACTTGTGTGGGCACTTCGGGGTTACAAGCTGAAATTTTCACAGAATGAAGGTTTTATTATATTAATTCAAAATCCGAAGGTAATAAAAAATCATAACCGGCAAAAGGGCAGTATACCTAAAAATCGAGATTATTATATGAACGTGTAGGATATTAATTTATGAATCTTTTGATATAAAATTCATCTACATTTTTGTACAAATTATATTTTTTATCATTGCTTGAAATATGCAAATTACATTGGCCCTTACGGCAAAATAAATAAAAAAATTGAGATCTCCCTTCCAACCTGGGCAAAATCTGATTGAAATATCCTCATTTTTATATTCACCTCGCATTCTCTCCGAAATGAAGGCTTAAGTATTTAGAATACATAGGTGCATGAATACATTTTTTTTTCTCAAATGGCAATGGAAAAATAAAATTAAATGTAAAAAAGTAATTTTCTTCTAGCCGCGACCGTCCGATCTCGCGCTGCCCGAGTACTCTCGCATCTCACTTTTCTCCATAGCTTCCTCTCTCTCTCGCCTATTGTACAATACAATAAGTGCTTTTACACCATTACAGGTTAGAATACTAATAATAATAGCTATTATTATTTGAATAAAGTCAATGAAAACATTTTCGATTATACTGAAATTTATTTTTCCTATACGCTGCTAGGTAATAAAGAAGTAGAAAAAAATCATATACTTAATGCAACTGCTATTAAAAAAAGGACTAGCTTTTATTCGGAATAGAAAAACTCAAAAGCACACCTTAGTTTGATAATGTGCTCTCAGACTGCGAAATTTTAAACTATTTTTTGTAGGGGCTAGTTTTTTTAATTAGCGATGAACAGGCCAATAGTGTCCTGAAAATATTAATAGACGAAATGTTTGGATTTGTTGAAAATAATGTTATGATAAATTTCTAAATGTTATTGAACATGCCATCTGAAAATTCCTGGACCCCAATACCGTCTAAATAATAGGAATAATTTAGATAAATTTTCCAACATTTTATTTTTCCTAATCCTGAAAACTGGCTGGTTGTTGGGCACATCTCAGACACATTCACCATCAACGGGGGCGTGCCTCAGGGCGCAATACTTTCACCAACTCTGTTCCCCATCTATATTAATGACCTGCTGATCGAAACGAATAATCCTGTTTACAGTTTTGCAGATGACAGTACTCTTGACTCACACTTTAGCTCAGAAAAACCCTTACCAGTGGCTGAGACTCATCACCGCAGACAGGAGCAGATTACAGCAATTAATCAAGACCTGGAGAAAGTTCAAACTTGGGGCGACCGAAATTTGGTTCAGTTCAATGCAGCAAAGACCCAAGCAGCAACGTTTACCAAGAGGGCCAATACAGCGGGCCCTGACATCATTATGGCAGGATCGACCAATTGGGTGTCTCGGTCAACAGCAATATGTCCTGGCATGACCATGTTGCTAACATCGCAAAATCAGCCTCCAAGAAGCTTGGTGCGCTATTTCGCAACAAAAAACTGTATACACCGCAGCAGTTGCTCTTGCTCTACAAAGCGCAAATAAGACCGTGCTTAGAATATTGCTCACACATCTGGGGTGCCGCACCAAAGCACACCCTAAAGCTGCTGGATTCCATTCAGAAGAGAGCTGTGCGTCTCGTATGAAAGATTAGTCAAATGAGAGCTTAACACGTCAGTGAAAACCGCATCTCAATATCTCTTTTCTAATCTAAATTATAAATAAAAGTAATTTAAAATACGAAAAAAAATTCATATTTCAGGGAATGTTTCGGTATATATGTCGTTTTTAATTCCTAATTATAGTTGTTTTACCACAATATATATTATTTTACTGTTAAAATACTAAAATTATAGTAAAGATTTGAATAGTAATAATTAATATCCATCATTACGTTTGATTTGCTTTTCCGTCCACACAAAATTATAACTTTTTTGAAAAATCAAATATGCTTTAGAAAACAAAGCAGCAATCATTATAATGTTGTTGCCTAGTTGTTAATCATATTTAGATTGCAGCTATTTATAGTGTATGATATATTTTGGTGTTTTTATTCGTAAAGAAGTATGCATTTTCCACCTGCAGAAGTGTTTGATATGTTTCGTACTTATTTTCAATGCAATGATAATGCAACTGTCAAGGTTTTTCTTAAAATCATTAATCGCTTTCGAACAACAGGAAGCATTCATCGTCCTATATATAGAAGAAGGAGAAAAGCACGAACTGAAGAAAATATTATAAATGTCTTGGCATATTTGCAATTTGATCCACATATAAGTACCAGGGCAATTGCCAGGGAGTTGGGAATAACTCGAAATACTGTTCTAAGTATTCTGAGGGAAAACAAGTAAGTAATTACCGGTAAGATTGCAGAAGCGTCATTCATTGGTTTTTAGATAAGTTCGACATTATATCGATAAAATCTGGTTAGTTTAATAATATTTTATAAAACAGGAGCATAAAGTGACACTTTTTTTACAAATAACGGTTGTAAAAAAATTATGTTTTTCTTGCAGGTTACATCCATATCACATTACGTTACACCAGGAATTAACGAACGACGATTTCGACCGTAGACTAGATTATTGCCACTGGCTATGGAATATGATTCAAGAGGATCCTGAGATTCTTTTACGAATTTTATGGACAGATGAGGCCACATTTCGTAGCGATGGGACCGTAAACAGACACAATATGCACTATTGGTCACACACAAATCCCAACTGGATGCAGCAGATTCAAAACCAAGGTCGTTGGTCTGTAAACGTTTGGTGCGGGATTATAGGCGGTAAAATTGTTGGCCCTTGGATTTTCAATGAACGACTTAATGGAGACACCTACCTAAATATCCTAGAGAATGAACTTCCAGTCCTTTTGGAAAATGTCCCTCTCGAAACTCGTCGTAATATGTGGTTTCAGCATGATGGGTTAGTTTGGGTTAGCCCAGCTCATTACACAGCGAGAGTCCGCGATTTCTTAAATAGGACTTTTCTGGAAAAATGGATAGGACGAGGAAGTTTATTTTCACGGCCGGGTGACCTTGAGTCATCATCTCCTGATGATGTTAACATGGTTAGCGAAACGCGCGTCGAGTGCAAATATTCTGTTTCGGTATTGTGGATAAAACTCTGTTTTAGTGCATGTTGCCGAAGGTTCCAAACCCCAACGTAGGTAAATATACGGAGTTTAATTTTTTTAACGATCACGATAAATAATAACAAAACAACCTTAAACACTATTTTTCTTATCAGGTTGGCATTTTAGCAGTAAAATAATATATATTGTGGTAAAACAACTATAATTATGAATTAAAAACGACATATATACCGAAACATTCCCTGAAATATGATTTTTTTTTCGTATTTTAAATTACTTTTATTTATAATTTAGATTGGGAAAGAGATATTGAGATGCGGTTTTCACTGACGTGTTAAGCTCTCATTTGGCTATCTTCAGCTGTAAAAAAGTGATATCGTTGCATTTAAAATTTTTGAGAAAATCTGTCTTATTTGTGGTTATGTCAGAAAACGTCCTCTAGCGGCAATGTAAGCAATCGCAATCAGCTTATTCATAGAGCAACTGATAGCTTAAGAAAAGCTCTTTTTAACGACACTAAGTTTGTTGAAATCCGTTGAGCCGTTTTGAAGTTATAGACATTTGTTTGGAAAAACATTTGAACATCGCCTACCACTTTATTTGAATAGATAGAGCAAAAAGTTATTAACAAAAAAGAATCAAATTTGTCTCAGCCTTAAAACTAGCTGCATTTCAAGTATTCTTAATTGGTGAAAATTTTGAAAAAAACAACTTTTCAAATTCCAGATAGCGCGTACGCCACCTGGCGGCCATTTTAGAAACTTACAAATAATTTCCAGCGTTTTCTCTTGGTCATTTTAGTTCCAAAATTTTTTACCGCTAGTCTTTACGATAATTACTTTTCGAGATATGGCCGAGTGCCCTTCTTAACCGACCACCCGGTACATCGGTGTCATTGGTGTCCACTATGCATGTCAAATAATACATACAATATCTAGCAGAGAGTATATGCAATAAAATCCTAATAGCAGCTTCTTCGTGACTATAGAGGATAGTAATTTGTTGTCAATTGGTTCGCAATTTGTTTTCTTATCAAAAATATTGGTAAATTCCCCACTATAGTTGCGAACTTGAAATTCGTTTTATGAGAGTGCTCGTTCAGATAAAAAGTTCGTTAACTGTTTTTTTTTAACTAAAAACAGAGTGGATAAATAAATTCCACTGTTTTGGATGTAAAAAAGGTAACTTATTACTTATTAGTACATAATAAAACTTAATCAAATAATTTTTTATTAGATTGTATGAAACGAAAGCTTGTACACGTAGAAGAAATTAAATAGGTTGCATAGGATCATGCAAAAAAAATACTGGAAGGCAATATTGAAGTTATTGTGTCTGTTCCTGAAGAAGATACAGACACTGAAGATAAATAGATTTTGTTATTATAAAGATTTTTTTACATTGTGAGTTTTTCTGAACAAAAGCTAGTTTTTTTTAATAGCAGTTGCATTAAGTATATGATTTTTTTTCTACTTCATTATTACCTAGCAGCATATAGGAAAAATAAATTTAAGGATAATGGAAAATGTCTTCATTGACTTTATTCAAATAACAATAGCTATTATTACTATTAGTATTCTAACCCGTAATGTTGTAAAAGCACTTATTGTATTGTACAATAGGCGAGAGAGAGAGGAAGCTATGGACAAAAGTGAGATGTGAGAGTACTCGGGCAGCGCGAGATCGGACGGTCGCGGCTAAAAGAAAATTACTTTTTTTACATTTAATTCTATTTTTTCATTGCCATTTTAGCAAAAAAATGTATTCTTGCACCTATATATTCTAGATACTTAGGGCAAACTTTTTGCAAGAATGAAAATTTTTGATTTGAGCCTTCATTTCGGAGAGAATGCGAGGTGAATTAAAAATCTAGTATATTTCAATCAGATTTTGCCCAGGTTCGAAGGGAGATATTTAAATTTTTTGATTTATTTTGCCGTAAGGGCCAATGTAATCTGCATATTTCAAGCAATGATAAAATATATAATTCGTACAAAAATGTAGATGAATTTTATATGAAAACATTGATAATTTAATATCCTACACGTTTATATAATAATCTCGATTTTTAGGTATACTGCCCTTTTGCCCGTTCTGAATTTTTATTACCTTCGGATTTTGAATTAATATAATAAAGCCTTCATTCTGTGAAAATTTCAGCTTGTAACCCCGAGGTGCCCACAAAAATCATTTATAGAAGGCTTTTACTGCGTTGGGCACTCTACTAAAAGAAATGCCAGCTGGATGTTTGAATGTTTCCCAAAGAGGGAGAGCAACTCCCTGTTTGGCAAATTTAGCCCCATTTATTTAAATCTATTTCAGTTTGAGCAATACTGTGCAATCTAGGATGGAAGTAATTTTACCTTACCTTATGTTGTTTTGCTAACTTTTTCATCTGCTCGTACAGTATCCGTAATTAAGATCCTGTTCGTTGTCCCCACTTGTTTGTAGGGCATTATACTCGCATGCCAGTTTCTCCCAGCATTCGTGTTTTTGTTTATTATATATTACATTCGTTCTTTTTACATTCTAATACATCAATATGCATTTTCTACCAGAGATATCAATATATCTTTTTCGCGCTGTGTAAAGTTAGAAGATCGTTTCTTCTCGTCCGTCATATTTATTTGTTCCTGTTATGTAACTTTCCTTTTGCAGTTTATTTATAATACTTTCCTTTCCTCAAATCACAATTACACAAATAAATAATAATTTATAATAATTATTAAATCGTCAAAATCAAATCAATAGAGCGAAAGCAGTGAAAGTTGGGTTATATTGTTTTAAAATGCAATCTGATGTGTGGCACAAATTGACGTTGCCAACTTAAATTTAGATACTTGTAATTTAATAGACAGTTTGTTAACTACTCGGTTAAAAAGGTTGTTGAATAGCAAGTATTACTAACCCTTTGTTAAAATTTAAAGCAATAATGTCCGTATCCACCAACGGCACTCTAACTGTTTGTTAAGAAACTGTTGGTTAGCACTAACTGGTAGTTACCAATAATATCGTATCTACCGTAGGATTTTAACGATCAGTTTCGAAGCTATCTGTTTTCTCTTACATACATTCTGGCAACCTTGCTTTTAGGTGCACAAATGTCAATTTTTGACATTTGTTTTTTTGGTTATGTTTATTTTTTATGTGGTTCTTGTTATTATTTTTGGTAAATCATTTTACACATACAATTTTTGTGTTGAATGTTGAATTTGTTTGCAACGGATCGAACCGGCAACCGGCTAAAAAAAGGTAAGAAAAGTGTATTTTCCGATAATTATAATTACATAATTTACATACCATACCTACAAAGCTTTCTTTTTTAATCTAAAAATAATCTCCCTGATTGAGTTTAGCTATAATAAGGGGACTCCTAACTTTAATATACCTACTACAAAAGATTTTAAGGATCCTGTACAATTCTTAATAAAATATCTTGTACAACAAGTACTCTGTAAAGCGTAACTATCTTTAATTTGGACCAGTTATCGGTCATTGGGGTTTTATTACCCTCTATTGTTTGTCCTGTGCACATAAGATTCTTAAATTTTGTTCCCTAATGACATTCATGGGTTGAACAAGAGGATAATAAAACCCTGAATGTGACTGATAAGGGGTGGGAAGTAAAGATGGTGGGTAATTCTTAGCTAATGTGCAATTTACTAAAATAAAAATTTTCTAAAATAAATATTTATCTATAAAACTGAAATTTTGTAAAAGCATTTAGAAGTTAAAATATTTTTATAACATAGTGAAAACAGTACGTTTTTTTTTGTAATTTTTGCACTTTTCTTCATTTTAAGAAACTAGGTTACATGTCACCTACGCAACTATTAATTTGAAAGAAATAATATAAATTTTAAGAAAATTAATCTTATTCCTGTCTTGGTTAAAAATTCGGAACACATACACACATTTTTTTAACGAAAATACCTATTTTTTTGACTTTATATAGCGGTTTTTTAAAAGCAGTGACGAAGATGACAGGTCAGTCACATATCGGTGTCTTATATCGATACTGGCTACTTCAAAGCACTGTTAAAAATTAATTGGCTTATAGCAGGTGCAAACTATTAGATTTTTTTTCAAAAGCAGTATACATTTCTTGATTTTAGGACTTTACTTGTCATCTACGACACCATATTACAGTCACCTATGCTACCCACAGGTAGCGTAGAGGAGTTTGTGTTTTGATGGTAGCGTAAATGACAACTAATTAACATACGCAGCTAGATCTAGGAGGTTTTACCACTACAAATTAAAGACACTTAATTGACAGTACATTTTTGTTTCTAATAATGAAAGATGCCAATTTTATGCACCTGTCTCTATTAGAGCATGGCAGTTAATCCCCTCCACTTTCCTATTATGACACAAACTACAACAAGTAACGTAGGTGACTAGAAAGTCAAGGGACAACATTTATCATTTTTTTAAGATTATTTTACAATAATTAATATTTTTTTCAAGGCATTTGAAACATTTGTTGAAACTTCTTGTTAATCATTAATATTATAAATATGCCTTTTTTCTTTATTTCAAAGTAAAATTAATTCTATAGAATAAATTATATGCTAGGGACAGGTAGCGTAGATAACATTTTGGGTATAAATGTATAAAAATAATATTTTTTTATTTTTTGTAATTAACATTATCAGACAAAAATAAAACAAATAATATTATGGAACTTCTTGATACTTTTAAACCATTTAAATTGAATATTTAGGAAAAAATTTACCTGTGACATAGAAATTGTCAATTAGCTGAGAATAACCCTGGTTTCTCTATACCTACTTGCTATATTTGTATGTATAATTGTCCTGAATTCTTTTGGTTTTTAGCATAACATGGCTGAACTAAAAAGAAAAAGGCAACAGAACTTTTCAAGTGCAGAAAAGTTGGATCTCTTTGTTCTTATAAAAGAAAAATTTAAAAATATAATTGAAAACAAAGCCACAGACAAGACTTCAAACTCCATGAAAGATCAAGCATGGAAAGAAATAGAAACTTTTTTTAATGCTAGTTCAAGCTCAGGTATCTTCAGAAACAAGGAGGCCCTAAAAAGATTCTATGAGAACCGAAAAAAAGACATAAAAAAATTTCTTGCCAAAAATAAACAAGAACTTTTAAAAACAGGTGGAGGTCCAATTACACAATGTTGCTGATAAAATATTGGTAGAAATTGTTAACACAAAAACAGTGTTCGGTTTAAAAAACCCCTTTGACTCAGATTATCATGATTACACAAGTGGATCTAATTCGGAATCCAATGTATTAAATGAGCAGCAGAATGAGGATGCAGATGAGACTTTAGAGGTTTATTTTGAAAATGACAGCTTTGACAATGTAAGTTAATTAAGCATGGTACATTTTAAACAAATTTTTAAAATTTTAAAAACAAAAAAGTTTTATTAACTTATAGGTTATAAGCTTGGGTATAAGCAAGTATTAGTTAATTTTTAACTAACAAATTTGGAAACATAGGGATCAGAAATGGTTGGCTTGGATATTAGAGATGAGATGAGGCATTATATTTTTGAATAAATTAATAATCTTGAATTATGCATACTAAATATGAAGGGCTTAGCGCAATAGTGTGATAAGCATAAGCCACATTTGGCAAAATGTTGAGGAGAGCAATTTTTAACTTTTATAAAGTTCTATAATTAACAATTTTGGTTCAATTTTTAAAATATTTGGCTTTTGTAGTGTTTATTTATCAAACATTAGGTTTAGTGTCTTAAATGTCCCAAATACTTTATAGTTTTTGAAAAAATATTAATTTCTTTGATCAGATACCAGATTTTTGTGGCTTATCATATTATTGCTTAAAAGATACGCATATAGGGTATAGGAAAAGCATTTATTATAAGAACTTCAAACAAAATTTTTATTCACATAAACAGTATCACACTAGCTCAACTACATCATTTGGATCATTTTCAGTAGGTACTAATGTATTAAAATATTCATGGTAAATTGGTGGAACAAATGGCAGGAGACTTTTCACATGTTGTAGTTGACGAAATAGTGATCTGTTGTAAACAAACCCTGCAAAGAGAGGTTAGTCTATTGGAAAACCCTACAAATAGTTCTAATCCACCTAAAATGGATGAAAAAACACTCAGGCAAGTTATAAGAACTACCCTTGTTGACCTACTAGCACCCTTCAAAAAAGATATGGAAAAAAACTTGGGCGAACTAAAGAGTTCCATGCAGTTCATGTCTGACTCTTTCGATGAACAGAAAAAGTTCGATGAACAGACTATCTCTGAAATAAAGGCCATAAGAACCGAAAATATTGACCTGAGAAAAAAAGTTGCAATGCTTGAGTCGAGATTTGATGTGTTGGAGCAGAAGGACAAGGCAAACAATATTATAATTGTTGGTGTTCCAGAACAGCGTGAACCAAGTGTAAAGGTGATTACTAAACAAATATTTACTTCAATGGGAACCGCAATTGATGATTATGACATATCTGAAAGTTTTCGAGTTAACAGGAAGAATGATAGTGTAATTTTGGTCAGACTTAGGAGAATGGAAAAAAAGCAAGAAATTATGAAAAAAATCAAAGAGCTGAACGGTATAACTGTTACAAAGTGTGGACTGGAAGGGAATAATAACAAAATATACTTCAATGATGATATGACAAACTCTCAAAGGCAGCTATTTAAAAAGGCGAGGGACCTAAAAAGGGAAAAGGGATACAAGGCAGTCTACACTTACAATGGCAAAATATTTCTTAAGAAACATGAAGGAGCTGCTGCTATTAGGATAATTTCAGAGGAGAATCTACAAGGTTTGTAGTAAACCGTCAGTAAATCAAAAACAATACAATATAATATTAAGAAAATCTACTCATAAACATTCAATCCCTCAAATAACATCCTTGATGAATATAAGACTTGCAAATTAAAGATATGTGATAACCTTAGCCAAATCCCCTTATCTTGTGATAACCCCTGTGATCTTAAGATCATTCATATTAATATTCATAGTATTTACAAAAACTTTGATGCTCTTGGTCTTCCTGGAAGCTGTCGAGAAGAGTTTTGATCTTATAGTACTGTCAGAGACTCATACTATCCACGACATTGGAAACTTTAGCATACCTGGATACTGTGCCTTTTGGAACCAAAGCATGAATACTAGTTTTGATGGCTGTGCAGTTTATGTCAAAGAGGATATTTACCAAGAATGTGTCATTCTGGAGGATAATGAAGTCAAGTGCCTGAAAGTAAGTGTAGTTAAGTGCAATACTTTGATTGATCTATTGGCCTTATATCGGTCTCCCTCCACGGACATAGATAGCTTCATAGTTAGCTTACAAATCTTATTAGGAAATATTACATCTGATCCTGGTAAAATTTGTATTTTTACAGGTGATGTAAACATCAACCTGTTGGATGAAAGTTGTGCCAAGGTTAATAACTACTTAACTATTATGAATAGCCTAGGTTTTACTAGTTTAATTAACGGCATAACAAGGGAAACAAATAACACTACAACTTGTATTGATCATCTTTTTATTAAGTGTAAAGACAAATGCTTTAATACAATAGACCCTATAATTCTGAAGTCTGACCTTACAGATCACTATCCCATCCTCCTAAACCTAATGCTTATGAATGAGACTAAGTTACCACAAAAAAAGCAAACACAAGAAAAAATTGATTATGCTAAGCTCTCTAATCTTATATCAATATTAGAATGGGATAGTGTTCTGAATGTGAATGATGCTGAAACTTGTACCGAAAATTTTGTTGTTTGTTTAAGCGGTGCTATTGAAAAATCCACTAAGCAGGTTAAAATTAGTAATAGGAAACATAAATTGAAGCCTTGGATTACTGATGGTCTCTTAAAATCAATTAGGGAAAGGAATCATATGAAAAAACAATGTACTCAGAATCCTAACAATATTGAAATTTTAAATAAATATAAAAGTTATCGAAGCCTTTTGTCCAAACTAATAAAAAAAACAAAATATGATTTTTATAAAGTTAAGTTACACAATAACATTAATAATCCCAAGAAAACATGGGACATAATAAAAGAAGTGACTAATGATATTTCAAATAAAGATAGTCTTAAGGCAATAGTAAACAAAAAAAATGAGACCATCCGGGATCCTTACTCAATATCCACTGAATTTAACAATTTTTTTAAAAACATAGGTCCTGAGTTAGCAGAAAAAATAAAACCCCCTGTATAAATGTTCATGTACCCACCAAGTCAAATGTGGAGTCTTACTATTTTACCCCAGTAACCGCAAATGACCTAATAGGCATAATCAACTCACTAAGAAATAATGTAAAGAGCGGTGAGGATCGCATTACCTCAGAAGTCTTAAAACGGAACCACAATCACTTGATTACACCTTTGCTGCACGTGATTAATTGTATTCTTGGTACAGGAGTCTTTCCAAAAGTTCTAAAAAAAGCAAATATAGTCCCAGTCTTTAAAAGTGGTAATAGGGAACTACCTTCAAATTATAGACCAATTGCTTTAATAAGTACAATCAGTAAATTAGTTGAAAAATGCATAAAAGTCAAACTACAGTCTTTCCTTGATGATAAGAACTTACTTTACAGGAATCAGTATGCATTTAAAAAGAATTCCAGTACAGAGAATGCATTGAGTGCAGTCACAGAGTTGATCCTTAGGGGCTTGGATGATGGAAAACGAGTTTTGGGAATTTTTCTGGATCTAAAGAAGGCATTCGACACTGTGGCACATCACATACTACTGCAGAGACTCTATAAAATAGGTATTAGAGGTATTGCATATAAATTAATAGAAAGCTACTTAAAAGATAGAACACAACGCGTTAAAATTGGAGATACTGTAAGTGAGTCTCTAGCGGTGGTTTGTGGTGTTCCACAGGGGACAGTGCTGGGTCCACTCTTATTCAATATCTACATAAATGATATTTTGTCTATTCTTGGCAACAGTGAAGGTACAGTGTTTTGTTTTGCTGACGATACTGCAATAATAGTGCAGGGTGAATCCTGCGAAGTTGTGGTGAGGAGTGCAGAAGCTGCTATTGCAAAAATCAAATGTTGGTTAGATCACAGCCTATTGTCACTTAACATTGAAAAGACAAAGTTCATCACATTTGGGTTAACTGCGAGAACTCTACCTGGTGTGCAGACTCTTAGGATTCACAGCCTTAGCTGTTCGGATGTAGTGCAGTGTGCCTGTACTGACAAAATTGAGAGGGTAATGTCTATAAAATACTTAGGTATTTTTCTAGATGAAAATCTTAACTGGAAGACACATGTCGACTGTGTCACAAAAAAAATTAGAAAACTCATTTATAAATTTTATGAGCTTAGAAATATTTTGACCCTTAAAATGTTGAGAATAGTTTATTATTCATTGGTTGAATCAATTATAAATTATGGAATAATAATATGGGACAGTGCAAGCAAAATAACAAATTCTAACCTCTTTATAGCTCAAAAATACATTATAAAGATCATGATGTTTAAGCATAAAAGATTTTCCACGAATCTACTCTTTCAGGAAAGTAAACTGTTGACATTGGAACAGTTATACATAAGGGCTGTAATACGCTTTATGCTTAATACTCAGTATTACAGACAAAAAATAACGCATAATCAAAATACTCGTAATGCTAAAAACCAAAATCTCACATTGACATTCTCCAGAAATTCTGCAACTCAGAGGCATATTAGTTATACTGGTCCTACAGTTTACAATGTATTGCCTAACTCCATTAGGAATAAACCATTTAAAGTTGTCAAACATAAAATAGGTCAGTGGATATTGGAAAGTAACTTTTGCTTAAGTTTTTAGACTGTTTGTTTTCTTGTAGGTATGTTTGGATTGATATGTTATAATATTTACATATTAAATACAAAAAGGTACAATAATGTTATTTATAAGATAAGATGTAACTTTAAATATAAGAAGAAATTAACTAGAATAGGTAGATAACCAACACACATAGATTTTTTAAAATCAATTGTGTTGGTAAATATTATTAGTATACTGTAATGAGTTTTAGGTGATGATTTAAATTTCAATTGTAAACAAGATGTATTGTATGCTAATAAATTTGAGTTTGAGTTTGAATTAAATTCAGCCACAACTTGAGGTCCCCCTCACCTGTAGAGCACCCCCACCCAAGAATTTCAAAAAAATCTGTCCTTTACAGCTATGTTTTGAAAACTATTAATATATTAGCCAAAAACCATAAAATAAATATACTTATTATAATAATATTTTATTTGTATTTTATTACCTTATTTTTATTTTTTTAAAGAAACTAACACCCATTTACACACAGGACTTAATCCAGGAGACCCAAATTCAAGTTCAAAATGGCAAGTGACTTGAAGACCCCAAAAAGTCTTGCATTAAAGGTTCCATATATTAAAAAAAACACACAGCTAAGTGAAAGAGACCATTAAACTTTAAAAATTTAATATTTTAAAAGTAAAAAAAAATAGTTGTTTGATATATCTTTTTCTCTTTTAGGTAAAAAGACAAATAGATCAAGAAAATCTTGGCAATGTAAGATCTGCTGGAAGAAATTTGACAAAACCTCAAGTAAAGCAAAGACCTAACTTGGTAAGAGTTTTTATATACAGGGTGCTTCAAATTCGATCCTCACCATTGGGATCTCGGTAACTATAAGAGATATGAAGATGTTTAAATGGGGGCAAAGTTGCGCATATCAGCCCTATAGGATGTATTGGAACTACTTGTTCGATATGCAAGTGCGATACATTGTTGAAAAGGGAATTAAAGGCACTTTTTATAAATGCAAAAATGCAATATGGCGCCCATAAGAAAAATCAAAGTTGATGATGGTCGGTAAAAGACGAAACGTCGTACTGAAAATCTAAAAACACCACCATGTAGCTCGGAAAAAGTGGCAATGAAAAAATTTAAATTATTTTAAAATCGGATAATAAATAAGCTAAAAAAAAAAACGATTTTTAAAAATTTCGGTTTTTTTTCGGTTATCATCAGAACCGTTCGGAATTTTTTAATTTTTCAAATGACATAGTGTTGGGCTCAAAAATGCGCAACTTGGCTTCCATTTAAACATATTTGTATCTCTTATAGTAACCGAGATCCCAATGGTAAGGGTCGAATTTGAAACACCCTGTATATAGAAAAGGATAAAAAAAATAAAAAAAAATTATCATCTAGTACCTCTAGGGTATCCCATTTGAAATAACAAAGTTGATGACAATCCCGCGCAAACAAAACACCCTGTATATACCAAAATATAATAAAATTAATCTTTATTTATTGCTAAAAGGCTTTGCACTTAATTTTTTTTTGAACACCCTGTAGATTCTGAGAAAAGGTATAGGCCCCTAATAAAACGCCCACCCTGAACGATTCTTTTTGTAATTAAAAAAATTAAAGAAATAAAATTTTGAGTACAACTACATAATATGTATAATAATAATATGGGGTTTTACGCGAAAAGGTGCGATACTGATAGTGATAGTTATACTTTATTTTATTGAAAGTTACTTTATTTTACTAGTACAATAAAGTGCTACTTTATTGCCGCAAATTTGTTAAATAAATAGCACTTATCTATATGTCAATCGGACATAAAAGCTATTTAAGACAACTTCTGGGAATAAACGTTTTATAATATTTGTTATAAATAATTAATTATCCGGCATTCATTTCTTTTTTAGAATTCAAGGAGACCAGGGATTCAAATTTTAGCATCATCACATATCGCAAAGAAGTATGATGAACTCTTGGATCTTAGAAAAATTTTAGTAGAAAAACAAATAGAGCAAATTAACCAAGACTTGGCATTTCAAAAAGCCAAAAACAAAATGGAGCTCGAAATTCGCCAAAGAGAAGGAAAATAAAAACATGTGATAAATGATATAGGTAAAATATTTTAAGTTTTTGATGTTTTCTTTTTTTTTTTTGTTATAACTAGTTAGTAAGTTATTCTAATTTACGTAATATAAGAATTTGACTGTTTTTTTTTTGTTAAATGTGATATAAAGTTAATTTTTTTGTGGTATATATGTTTCTGTGTTATTAAATAAATATTATACATATGTAAATGCGATATTTAATTTAAATAATTTAAATAAAACTTTTGTTAACAGATTGGACAATTTTTTATTTTTTTTTCAGCATGCTGGTTTAAAATAAAATATATAAACATTTAATAATAATAATATGCATGTACATTATGTAGTTTTTATGGATTAACCAAATTGTTAAAAAAATTCTGAATTATCTGCTCCCTATGATTCAATAAAACTGGTTCGTTTTCAGCAGGCATCTCTGGAATGTTTCCTTGTTCTATCAAATGTTCTAACACATCTGGATCGACATCCTCCGGAACTGGCGGCAGTTCTTCCGTATTCCTTGCTTTATTATGCAATATTGCAGTGGCCACTATTATGGGCATAACATTATCAATGCGACATCTCATCACATACGCAAGGACTGGAAAACGTCTTTTCCAGATACCATTTATCCTTTCGATGGTATTTCGAGTGCGGATGTGAGCCTCATTATATAAATGCTCAGCCCTAGTTTGAGGATTTAATACAGGGGTTAACAGAAATCTCCGTAGCCCATATCCACTATCTCCTAAAAATCAATAATACTTATTTCACTATAATAAGCAAACTACAGTTCTGTTTTAAATTCTATAATTGTCTAAAATCAGTGTAATTAACAAAACAATAAATGGTTGGTTTTATAAGAGAAGTAAGTTTCCTTTGTTCTTTAAGTTTACCGAAAAAAAAACACGTTCAAATTAAAAGCAAATTTAGAGTAGAGCTCTGTGATCCTTGAGATAAAATGTTCTTTTTTTAAAGATGTATTATATTTTTATCTATTATAAAAATATTTAATATTTACAATATTTATAGTATCAAAATAGGTACATTATCATAATATCTGAAAATAACATCTAGGTTTCTTACCCAAGAGTAGTCCCTGTCCAAATTCATTATTTTCAAATCGGGCTAGGATGTGTGAGTTGTTGAATATTGTTGAATCGTGGACAGAACCTGGCCACCTGGCTACAATATCCATAATTTTTAAATCTGCATTGCCGATTAATTGTGTATTCATAGAAAAGTAATGTTTTCTATTTCTATAAATTTCTGCCTCATCACCACCTAAAATAATTTATTTTATTTAGGTTTAAAAATATAAATGGTGCTATAACTAAATAGTATTCAATTCTACTAATAGTACTACTGCTAGGTACTCACACAGCTTGGTACTTAAAGTAGCTAAGTAAAAATTATGAAAAATTGAATATCATTAAAAACAACATAACAACTCTTGTATCTTATGATGCAACAAAATACCTATTAAAAATATATATATTTTTAATATTACATACATACCTGGAGACTGAATTTTTATGTGGGTCCAGTCGATGGTTCCCACCACCCTTGGAAATCTTGCAAACCTATACAATTTTTCTTGGGTAACCAATAATTGAGGCATGTGCACATAGGCCGGTCTTAGTCCGGCTATTGCTCGACTGACTTTGTTTATTATCCTTGAAGCTGTGTTTTGTGCACATCCCATAAAATCTCCAACAGATATTTGGTGCCCATTTGATGCATAAAAGCGAAGTGCCAATAAGATCTGATTTATAGGATATACTGGGTTATTGCTAAAAAGATATTTAACATTAGTTAAAGAACAACAGTATCCCTGTTTTCAATAAAAACACCTCAAAAAACATATACCTAAACCTAACTTACATTCTATTATTGTACCCCAATTGCTCTTCAACCTGCTCCAATATTTCCAGCACAGAGGGTTTCGTTAGCCTAAATCTTCTAGAAAATGGTAAATCAGCCATATCTTCAAAATAGTCAGGCCTTTCCCAATGATTTCTTGGAAACTCATTTTGAATTACATCCAAGATGTCAAGGTCGTCATCAAATATTTCATTTTCCATTTTCACAATAGCTTTTGTCCAGTACGAAGTACGCCAGCAATTATCAATTAAAATATACAAAACACAAACAATAATTACACCAATAATAGTAGATAATATTTAATATTATGTATACTAACAAAAAAAATCGAGAAATCTATCAAGAGAAAATGTAAACAAAACACTAGCAGTAATGGGGAATATAGGCAAACAGACTGTTACCGTAATTTAACTGGCCAAAATTTATCAGTTAAACATAACAGCTTGTTAAGAGCAAAATTTTGTCGGTGGATACGAAATCAATCAGATAATTGGAGTTAACTACTAGTTAAAATATAACTGTGTGTTTTCATCGTTGGTGGATACGGGCATAAACGACTAAGTTTAATTTGGATTTCTTGAACATTTCCGTCACAAATAGTTATAAAGAATGTAAACAAAATATCTGTTCAGTGCTGCTTCTGAGTCATCGCCCTGATAAATCATACATAAATTAGTGGTATCTCCTGTATGAGTGAATAGATCGCCCTGTATATGGGCTTTGCATACAGGTGGTGGGCGGGCTGTAACTATTTGTGACGTAAATATTCAAGAAATCCAAATTAAACTTTCTGAAGGTTAGTCGTTTAATTTTTAATTTCTTTTCCGATTTCTGTCACAAATAGTTACAATTACCACGTAGATGTTTAAAGCTGAGCGATTTATTTCACGATATGCCATAATTATATAAAAAATATTATTAAAATAATATGTATACAAGAAAACCATATGCGTTTAAGTTCACTATTTTTATTCAACAATTTTAATAAACTGCTTTTAAATAATGTTATAATTATTTGAATATACAGGGTCTTTCAAAAGTCCCGGAACGGTCTCGTATTTCACAAACGGCTCGGAAAAAAAAGTAAAAATTAGTACTTGGTGGTTTTAGAACATGCCTGATCCGATGGTAATATCGGCAATGTTGCCATGTTTACACTTTTTGAGATAAAGTAAACATTTTTTTTAAATGCAAAGCCCATTCAATTTTTACTGCATTAAATTCAGCGCGCCTCGGTTATTAAATCCTGTTTCGTATTTCACATGTTTGCATTTTTTAAATTTACTGTTGCTAGGCAATCAATTAACTATTAATCAATGTCAACGCTTTTCAAAGCTTGTCCGCGTTCGTCAACATGAATTTTGAATTGACTGAGGGTCAGCGAATTGATATTTTGCGGTTTTCGTGATAAAACTAGATCATATCAGGAAGTTTGCGACCTTTTCAATGAACACTACCCTGAGAGGCAAATCAAAAAATCCACAGTTTTTCGGACTGTACAGAGATATGAAGAAACCAACAGCGTTAAGAGTGGGATAAGAACAGGGCGTCCAAAAACAGCAACTAACGAAGAAAATAAGTTCAATGTACATTTAGAAGAAAATTCCCAAACAAGTATAGCCCAGCAAGCGCTAAATTTAAATCGAGAAATTAGTGAAGCATCTGTGTATAGGATTTTAAAACAAGAGAAACTCAAACCTTACAAAATGATGTATACGCAAGAATTATTAGAAGATAGTCAAAATTTTAAATCAAAAATTTTGTTCAGCGACGAATCAACATTTTGCCTCAATGGACATGTCAACCGTCAAAATTGTAGGTTCTGGAGCAGAGATAACCCACATTGGATGAGGGAGCTTCACACTCAGCACCCTCAGAAGTTAAATGTATGGGCCGGAATCTTGGGAAGCCATATCATTGGTCCTTTTTTCATTGAGGGCAGCTTAAATGGTCCAAAATATTTAGACCTATTGCAACATCGAGATTTACCAAGATTGCAAGAATTAAATATCAATCTCGAAGAAATATGGTTCCAGCAAGATGGGGCACCACCACATTACAGCAGGTAGGTACGTACTTTTTTGGACGAAACGTTTCCAAACAGGTGGATTGGACGAAGAGGAAGTATGGAGTGGCCAGCCCGATCTCCTGACCTGACACCCTTGGACTTTTTCTTTTGGGCATATCTGAAAAATAGGGTTTATGTGAAGCAACTACTTAATTTAGAACTTTTAAAAAATCAAATATGTTTAGAAGCTATTTCAATTACCCCTCAAATACTAACCAAGACCTTAAATGAGTTTTATGACCGCTTAGGGTATTGCTTAGCTAATGAAGGCAAACATTTTGAGCACTTAATTAGAAAGTTAATTTCAAATTATTATTCATTTATTTTATTAAAATTTTTTTAATAGTTGTTGGTGTGAAACCAATTTCATTTATTTATTTATTCATTCTTATAAAATCTGTTTGAAATGCATTAATAGGCACCTTGATAGATTTAAATTTAGCGCTTGCTGGGCTATACTTGGTTGGGAATTTTCTTCTAAATATAGTAATACATTGAACTTATTTTCTTCCTTAGCTCCTGTTTTTCTTATTTTATTGCATTAAAATTGAATGGACTTTTTGTTTTTTTCAAAAAAACAAAGTTGTTTACTTTATCTCAAAAAGTGTAAACGTGGCAACATTGCCGATAATACCATCGGATCAGGCATGTCCTAAAACCACCAAGAACTAATTTTTACTCCTTTTTTTCGAGCCGTTTGTGAAATACGAGACCGTTCCGGGACTTTTGAACGAAAGTGCAAAGTTGCTGTATTTCAAAAACTACTTCAAATAAAAATTTGATATTTGGAGGATTTAATAACCGAGGCGCGCTGAATTGAATGCAGTAAAAATTGAATGGGCTTTGCATTTAAAAATAAAAAGTTGTTTACTTTATCTCAAAAAGCGTAAACGTGACAACATTGCCGATATTACCATCGGATAAGGCATGTTCTAAAAACTAATTTTTACTTTTTTTTTCCGAGCCGTTTGTGAAATACGAGACCGTTCCAAGACTTTTGAAAGACAATGTATGCATATTTATCGATCTACATGCTAATTAAATTATTTAATAATAATTTTATTCCTAACAAGCTGAAAACCACAAAAACAAATAACACATAATAATATACCTATGTATACAGGGTGTTACAGAATGTTATGAGGAAATTTTAAGGACAGATTCTACATCTAAAAATATGAAAAAAAGTTCATATAAACATGTGTCCGGAAATGCTCCGTTTCCGTGATACGGGGTGTTTAAATTTTTCCATTTTTAATAGTTTATTTTACATTTATCGATAACCACTTGAGATATTGATATGAGTTTTGGTGCATGCAAATGTATAATTACAGGTCACATTTACATGTACAAAATTGTTTTCTAAAGCACTTTTATCAGTGGCGTTCGTGCCGGCAAGTCTCTATGTTTAGCGAAAAAAACTGTGCGCCACTGGTTTTTACAAAAAATAATATGGCTTCCTTATAGCCACATTAATTTTACTGAAAAAGTGCCTCTTGGACTTTTTCCTTCTGATATACCGTTTTCAAAATAAAAATTATTTTATTAAAGCAGTACAATAATAAGTCATCGGACTTATTATTGCACTGCCTAATAAAATATTTTTTATTTTGAAAACGGTGTATCAGAAGGAAAAAGTCCAAGAGGCACTTTTTCAGTAAAATTAATGTGGCTATAAGGGAGCCATATTATTTTTTGTAAGAACCAGTGGCGCACAGTTTTTTTCGCAAAACATAGAGACTTGCCAACTAAAACACCCTATGTCATGAGAACGGAGCATTTCCGGACGGTCCGGACCCATGTGTATATGAACTTTTTTCATATTTTTCGATGTAGAATCTGTCCTTAACTTTTCCTCACAACATTCTGTAACACCCTGTATATAGTTTAAACTTAATTCTTACTTCCTAAAGTCCAAAGTACCTCCAAGTCAATATCTAACCAAAAATTTACTATTTTCTTTTTAATATACTACGAGCAAATTCTGTATTATCTACCGCTAATGGCCTATTATAAAATCGGTTATAAGTTTCAGATTTTTTTGCTCCAACCCGCTGTTTGCAAATAGTTTCCACGCTAAGCCCAATCTTGCCGCTACCGAAGTGGAGGCATGTCTGGTGCTTTGGCCTTTGAACATATCCGTGTTTACCCCGCTCTGCTTCAAAACTGTCTTTATCCACCTGCTAATTGTTTGTGATGTGGCTGGGTGTTGAGGTTTACGAAAGGTCAGTAAGCACGGATTGTCTCTATAAGTTCTTAAGTGACGCGTTATATTCAAGGTGAAAGCTTTTCCTTAAAAAATGGAAAATGGAGCATTGGCTGATTACAGTGTGGTCTGGAAGTTTTAATCTTTTGATTTATCTTTATTTGAATTTCATTTTCCTTTACATTAATATTATTTATTGTTATTTTAGACAACGTTTAAACTCTGTGTGCGCTAGTTAATGCAAGTAGTGTAACAAGTTTTAATGTTAAGCTTTCGATTGAGAGATTTTCTAATGGGTGTTGTTTTTCTAAATATTCCAAAATCACACAGGGATCCCAGGTTTCAGAATACCTTGGCTTTGACGGTTTTGTGTTAAATATGCCTTTTAAAAATCTATTTAATACTTTGTGCTGCTTTTCTGTGAAGTTAAGAATCTGATTTAGTGCTGATCTATAACTGTTGATTGTGGAATAACTTAGATGCTTAGAGAAAAACAAAAACTCTATAACATGGTTTATACTTTTTTGAAAATATTGAAATTCTTGTTTACACAATATAACCACCATTTTTAGAAACATATGTCATATTGTTTTCTTGTCCCATCCGATACTGACCTGAGTAACACCTCCAATCCTGCCTCTGAGTTAATTCCATAGTTCAATTTGAAAGCTTCCCTGATAATTTTATCGCCCGCCACCAGGGTAAGGTGTTGGTGTAGCGGATGGCGTTTCCTGAAGGGAGACAAAAGTAAATTCTTGTGTGGTTTAAATGTAATACTGTCGAGAATATATTTTTGAATAACCGGAAACCACGGTTGACTAGGCCAATCGGGGACAACTAAAACACCTCTCGCTTTTTCTTTTATATTTTTTTGGAGAGTTCTGTTATTAAACAGACTGGAGAAAAAACATAGAAATATATTTTTGACCAACAAATGGTAAACGCATCAATTGCAAAGGACCCTGGGTCTGGAGACCAGGATGTATAACTGTCACATTTTTTATTTTGATACGATGCAAACAGGTCTACTCCGGGATATCCAATTTGTCGATAATTTGTTGAAAAGTCGTATTCTGTTTCTAATGGCAAAGCTCGACATTCTAAGTCAGCAATTATATTATTTTTAATTTAATATAACTAGCAAAAACGTGTAAATTGCGTTTTTCGCACCACTGCCAAAGTTCCCTGCTAATAGCGTTAAGAGCTCTAGTTTGAACACTTCCCATGCGATTGATACAGGCATAGTATAAACAAGCTAGTAAGTTCACTCAGCGGTAAATCTCTTGATGTAATTCAGCCACATTCTTTTATATCACGTGATAACTGGAGATGAGCGATGCGCTGGGTAAGTGTCCAATCGATTCGCGTGGCTTCCTCTAGTCGGGCGTTTACCAGAGATGTATTCAGGAGATTGTATGGACTCGTACCGAAAGACCTACTGAGTGAAAAATCCAGTGAAACTGAGCAAAGTTGTAAAAATATTTTCATAGGAGGAAATTGAAAAAAAATCTATACAGGGTGTAATTTTTAGGTGATACCAGTGTTGCCATCAGAATCTAACAAGAATTTAACAACACTGCAAATCGATCTTGAAAAGGCATCATTAATGGCAACTTTTTTCTAGTTTAATCAACTTTGTAGCTTTGACCGTTTCAAAGATAGCAATAATAGTGGAATTACCTAAAATTTATTTAAAAATATATAATAATATAATACTTCGGAACCTCATTTATTACTATACTTCTTTGGTTTCATGAGAGTGTGATTTTTCAAGGCCACGTCACGACATGGTTTATGTTTTCGTCTCGCGTTACGGATTATACCGTATCGGCACCGGCACCGGTTCAAATGACTACAATAAGTTGAGACTAAGTAAAACTAATCGAAAGTTGGATCGACGACTGACCCAAACTAACCAAATCTATTAAAATTGATTATAACGTATCGTAACGGGTTCAAATGACTAAAATAAGTTGATACTAACTGAAACTAACCGAAAGTTGATTGGACGACTAACCCAAACTAACCAAATCTATTAAAATTGATTATAACGTATCGGAACCGACTCAAATGATTAAAATAAGTTGAGACTAAGTGAAACTAACCAAAAGTTGAATCGACGAATAACCGAAACTAACCAAATCTGTTAAAATTGATTATAACGTATCGGAACCGCTTCAAATGACTAAAATAAGTTGAGAATAAGTGGAACTAACCGAAAGTTCTTGAACTAACCAAATTTATCAAAATTGATTATAACGTATCGGATGACTAAGATAAGTTGATACTAAGTGAAACTAACCGAAAGTTGATTAGACGACTAACTTAAACTAACCAAATCTATTATTGATTATACTATGTATCGGAACCGCTTTAAATTACTAAAATAAGTTGAGAATAAGTGAAACTAACCTAAAGTTGGTTAAACGACTAGCCCAACCTAACCAAATGTATTAAAACTGATTATAACGTAACGGAACCGATTCAAATGACTAAGATAAGTTAAAACTAAGTGAAACTAACCGAAACTTGATTCGATCGAAGATTAACCAAAACTAACCAAATCTATTAAAATTGATTATAACGTATCGTAACCGGTTCAAATGACTGAAATCAGTTGATACTAACTGAAATTAACTAAAACTTGATTGGACGACTAACCCAAACTACTCAAATCTATTAAAAATGATTATAACGTATCGGAACCGATTCAAATGATTAAAATAAGATGAGACTAAGTATAAGTAACCGAAAGTTGAATCGACGACCAACCCAAACTAACCAAATCTATTGAAATTGATTATAGCGTATCGGAACCGCCTCAAATGACTATAATAAGTTGAGAATAAGTGAAACTAACCGAAAGTTGAATCGACGACTAACCCAAACTAACCAAATCTATTAAAATTGATTATAACGTGATGGAACTGGTTCAAGATAAGTTGAGACAAAGTAAAACTAACCAAAAGTTGGATTGACGACTAACCCAAACTGACCAAATCTATTAAAATTGATTATAACGTATCGGAACCGATTCAAATGATTAAAATAAGTTGAGACTAAGTGAATCTAACCGAAAGTTGAATCGACGACTAACCCAAACTAACCAAATCTATTAAAATTGATTAAAATGTATCGGAACCGATTCAAATGACTAAAATAAGTTGAGACTAAGTGATACTAACCGAGAGTGGAATCGACGACTAATTCAAACTAAACAAATCTTTTAAAATTGATTATAATGTATCGGAACCGGTTCAAATGACTAAAATAAGTTTAAACTTAATGAAACAAACCGAAAGTTGATTGAACGACTAACTCAAACTGTCCAAATCTAATAAAATTGATTATAACGTATCGGAACCTAAAGCGGTTCCGATACGTTATAATCAATTTTAATAGATTTGGTTAATTTGGGTTATTCGTCGATTCAACTTTCGGTTAGTTTCACTTAGTCTCAACTTATTTTAGTCATTTGAATTGGTTCCGATACATTTTAATCAATTTTAATAGATTTAGTTAGTTTGGGTTAGTCGTCGATTCAACTTTCGGTTAGATTCACTTAGTCTCAACTTATTTTAATCATTTGAACCGGTTCCGATACGTTATAATCAATTTTAATAGGTTTGGCTAGTTTGTGTTAGTCGTCCAATTAACTTTCGGTTAGTTTCACTTAGTTTCAACTTATTTTAGTCATTTGAATCGGTTGCGATACATTATAATCAATTTTAATAGATTTGGTTAGTTTGGGTTAGTCATCGATTCAACTTTCGGTTAGTTTCACTTAGTCTCAACTTATTTTAATCATTTGAACCGGTCCCGATACGTTATAATCAATTTTAATAGATTTGGTCAGTTTGGGTTAGTCGTCAATCCAACTTTTGGTTAGTTTTACTTTGTCTCAACTTATCTTAAACCAGTTCCATCACGTTATAATCAATTTTAATAGATTTGGTTAGTTTGGGTTAGTCGTCCAATCAACGTTCGGTTAGTTTCATTTAGTTTCAACTTATTTTAGTCATTTGGATCGGTTCCGATACATTATAATCAATTTTAATGGGTTTGGTTAGTTTGGATTAGTCGTCGATTCATCTTTCGGTTAGTTTCACTTCTTCAACTTATTCCAGTCATTTAAAGCGGTTCCGATACGTTATAATCAATTTTAATAGATTTGGTTTGTTTGGGTTAGTCGTCGATTCA
>MU184674.1:58311-70872 GCA_016904865.1 Pissodes strobi | reverse complement strand
ACCTAACCCAAACTTCAAATTGCAAAATTAAATAAGCGCGCTCCGCGTCAGAATTTTGTTTAGCGACTCGTTACAATGGTTTCTCTCGTTCGCCCATCTCGAACAACTAAAGACAGTATGTTCCGGTGTATCATGTTCGCCGCAGTAATGACAATCACAATCCTCGCTCTTTCCTATGTCCCTCAAGTAAGTCTTGAAGCATCCATGTCCCGTAAGCGCTTGCGTGACATGGTAATTAACGTCCCCAAATTTCCTATTAATCCATTTTCTGATGTCTGGGATTAACCTATAAGTCCATCTTCCTTTCGTGCAGTTGTTCCATCTCTCTTGCCATTCATCAATTGATCTTTCTCTGGCCTCCCTTCTTGTTCTTTCTTTAAGCTCCTTCTCGGCGCCAAACACTTCTGATCTTTCTCGAGCCGCTAAGTCCAGGGGGACAAGTTCGGCTATAACATGCAAAGCCTCCGTAGAGACCGTGCGATATGCGCTACAGATGCGAATCGCGGCTTGGCGTTGTGTACTATCCAGGTGGGCTCTATTCTTTCTCAGCTTCATGGCCGGCTCCCACACGGGCGCAGCATATAGTAAGATCGACCGGGCGACGGAAAGCACAGTCCGTCCCTTTGCTGCACTTGGGCCCCCTACAGTAGGCATCAATCTGCCTAATGCTAATGTAGTCTCTCTTGCTTTGGCAATTGTTTTTTCTATGTGCTTATAAAACTTTAGCTTACTATCAATCCATACCCCGAGATATTTTAATTCCGATTTGGTTGTTATTTGACCACCCAACAGGTTTAATTGAAACTCTGGAACGATTCTCCTAGAGGTTAAAATTACGGCTTCAGTTTTATCTGCTGCAAGCTCTAGGTTGTTATAAGACATCCAATCTATAATGTTGGGTATGGTTATATCCAGCTTGGCCTGTATTTCAGTCTCGTCCTTACCCAGGATCAAAATTGCTACGTCATCCGCATAACCAATTAGGCTAACTCCCTTCGGTTGTTGTAATCTAAGGAGTTCGTCGTATAGAATATTCCAGAGGGTCGGCCCCAGGATTGACCCCTGCGGTACTCCACAGGTGATGTCCATCGGTACTACCCGTCCCTCTGCCTGCAATACAATCTTTCTGTGTGTCAGATAACTCTGAATTATACCTAGTAGGTATGGTGGGGCGTCTCGTCCTTTTATTGCTTCAATTATTTCTTTCCATGGGGCGGAATTGAACGCATTTTTAACGTCCAAGGTCACGAGTAGACCCACTTTACGGTGTCTATGACTTTTCTTATATATTGCTGCTTTGGCTACTTCTAGTACTTTTAGAACGGCATCTACTGTTGAGCATCCGGCTCTGAAACCATATTGGTTTGGAGCGAGGTTTTCTTTAAGATTTAATGCCTCCATTAGTCTGGCAAGTATTACATGCTCGAATAATTTGCTGATCCCATTAAGGAGGCAAATTGGTCTATACTTGGCGGCTTCTTCGCTGCTAGACTTCGGCTTCTCTATAAGCGCTAACTTGCCGATTTTCCAGTCCTCCGGAAATATACCTCTCTGAAGCATGTTATTAAAGCAGCTTATAAAGAATTCTGGGTACGTTTTCGTGATGAGCTTTAATATTTCCATGGGGACCCCATCGAGCCCTGGGGCCCTTTTCTGCCTAAGCTTCTCGCCAGCTCTTTCTATCTCTTCGGTGGTTAAAGATGGCACGTCTTCTTTAATTATTTCAACTGGGGTCCATTCGGTTAGCTCTTTTTTTGGGAATAAACTATCCGCTTCTCTTATTGTTGTTTCCATACTAAGGGCGCACCTACCAGACAGTAAGCTCTATCGCTTGGTGACGATTTTGTAACCGTCACCCCAACAGTTCTGTTCAACCTCTTCACAGAGTTTTCTCCAGCTTGTCCGCTTAGCTTCCTTAATGGCCAACTTTAGATTTAATTTTGCCTCGGTGTAATGTGTCTCGTCCGCAACGCATCTCATTTGCTCCCTACGATTGTTCCGTGTAAGACGTCTTCTAGCAGCCAGGCATGTCCTCCTTAAATGCGCTATCTCATCTGTCCACCAGTAGACAGGCCTACGATATCTACCTGACCTCAGCCTAGGCATTGACCTATCACAAATCCGGGATATTGCTTCATCCAGCTTCACGGGCGTTTTTAATGCATCTCCTGTCCTTATAGTGCGCAGTTCCAGTTCGAGTGCGTCTGTTTTAAGTCGTTTAGTGTTCCACTTCCACCCGGATTGCTCAGTCGGATTGTTGTCCTGGGATAACAGGATTTCGAAACAGATATAACGATGGTCGCTTAGGGTTTCTAGTTCCAACACTCTCCAATTCTGGACCAGAGTTTCCCCTGTCCTGCGCAATAATGTGAGGTCCACTATTGAGGTGCTTTCACCCCGACAAAAAGTAGGGCTATCGCCTTCGTTAAGGATTTCTAAATTGTTTGCAGCAAACCAGTCCAGTAGTATTCTTCCTCTTTGGTTGGTTTGAGACATACCCCACTCGATTGCGTGTGAGTTAAAATCGCCTGTAATTATTACGTCCTTTCGTATTTGTGTCAGGACCTCCGAGATGTTATCAAGTGTTGCAAGGAATTCCTCCACCGTTTTGTTCTTAGATAAATAACAGCTAAATATGACGACCGTTTCCAGTTCCAGCCAAGTATAATCTGTACCTCTACCGCTTCCATAAGGTGTTATTTTACTGTTTACTAATTTGATTGCTGAATCACTATTCTCATCTATAATCCATCCTGGCTTGGTGCCTTCTCTTATGTTGGGTTCCGTGACTGCATAGATATCCATCTTCATTTCATTGGATGTCGCATATAGGAGGTCATGCGCATCGTGGCTTCGGTGGAGATTGATCTGTATTACTTTAATTCTAATTCTATTATTTCCTGGAGCCATTAGAAAAGCTGTCCGTGTTCACAACCACTTCACAAGCCTTCATAGCTGCACTAAACTCTGGGATTTCTATAGATTCTCCTGGGTTGAATCCTTGTTCTAGAGCATTGTATCCTGTATTCATTTTAAAATCCGTGCTTTCCTCCTGGTTAGTCGTCACCTCATAAATGGTTTTTTCTTCTTTCCTTCTTAGAGAGAGTGCTTGTTTAAAAATCTTACATTTTCCCGACCCCGCTTTATGTCCGCTGGCTTGACATATTGCGCATTCTTCCTCATTTGGGCATTCCTTTAGGGAGTGACCTGTCTTTCCACCTCGATAACAAAGTTGTCTCCTATCTTCGCCACTACATTCCCTTGCGGTATGTCCGTAGAGCCAGCACCTACCGCAACGTAGCAGATTATACCTTTTTTTCTATAGAACAGCTAACAATTCCAATCCTGATATATTTCAAACGTTCTATTATTTTATAGTCTTGTCTACTCATTGTTATAGTAGCTGCTAGGGTGTTTTGCGCGTTTGGTCTTAGATCACTAATCCGTAGTACAGCTTCTTCTAGCTTTAGCTCCTTTCTTATTGCTGATTCTATATCCTCTTTTGTGGTAGTCGGATCCATGCCTCGAATATGTATAGCTTCTCGCTCTTCTGATGGAAGTCCATTAATTCTTGTTCTATATTCTGTTGACACTGTTTTAATCGCGGCATTCAATTCTTTAATCGCTTCCGCATCTTTATCTGTAATGATTACAATTTTACCGTCTCTAGACTCGTTGACAGATTTTATCGCCAAGCTAGCTTTCATGTTTGAAACCTTTGCTTTAATAGAGCCTAGGGTGTCCTTATAGTCTCTTCCCTTCGAATCAACGATCAGAGCGTAAGTTGGTCTGTTCAGAGATTTGGAACTTTCCTTTGTTTCTTCTTGTTTACTATCCGTGTATATGATAATTTGATTTTTTGTGTCGTGAAACACCGCTTCTGTCATCTTTCTAAAAGTCTCTAAGTTTACCAGTTTTACCTTATGTAGCGCTACCCATTCTTCCTTCTCGGTTTCGTGTTTTATAAGTCTTAAACTATTCCAAAGATTTTCCTTCGTAGGACCCAGTACTACTTTAATTATCTTTTGCGTTCTTGTCACATCTTCATCCTTCCCTTTCTGTTTCATGGTCTGTTCGAACACTCCGAACTCTTCATTGGTGTCCAAAAGTTCTGGATATTTCCATTTGAACTTGGATTGAATACCTTTATTCATATCTAGATCGGATTGTTCGACAAAAACCACTTTAACTACGGATGATTTAGTTGACAGAGGACTTCCCTCTTTTATCTCTGTTTTCGTGAAAATCGTAGTGGGCCATTGTTTGTCCTGAATTGATTTAAAGGTATCGTAGCTGTCTATATGATCGAGCGATTGGATGTATTTGGGGTTCTCGAAATGCCAAGGGGCAGTCTGCGTTTCTATTGACTTCATTTCAGTTATATTTTTTGTATCGGTTTGAGTATCCATGTCAATTGTCATTTTTTCCAACGGTTCGAATCTATGTTTTTCCAGCCATTCCAGAATCGATACTTGGTTTAACACTCCGGCTTGACGTTTAAACTTAATAGCAAGTTCCTTTATTTCCCTCTTAGTATTTTGTTCAATTCGGCCTTCAAGCTCCTTAATTAATCTTTTAATAGTATCTAATGCTTCACGGAGTACAAACGCCTCAGGGCTCTCCTTTTTCTTATAGGGATCCTGGTTGTTCTCTTGTTCCATGGAGGTGTCCAAAATCTTTCTCTTCTTTAAGACAGTTGTGTCGCAGGCAGAATTCCGCCTCACTAACTTACTGTCTAAATACTGCAGTGTTTGAAGTCTTGGCCTAGCATTGCTTGGCGGCGATCTATTTATTGAATCCCTTCTTGCAAAGGGATCCTTTTCTACTCTCATTCCAGTAGAGGATTCCTGCACCTCGGCCTGGTCTCCTACCGTAAGTGCTGGGCAGTAGCTGGCTGACGGTCGGGCGGGGCCTGCTCGCTCACCCGCGACACCGACCGGAACTGGGGTATCCCTCCCCTGCTCCGTAAACTCTTTTTGGCATGGTTTTGGCATAATCATTTTACCTATAAAAGTTCGGTTTGTTCGAGTGTCCTTCTCTAGACTAGCTGCCTTCTCCACGGCTTCGAGCCCAGTCCGCCCAGTTTGAAGAAGTTGAAGAGAATAGAGACCCCTAGCCCTCGTTGCCTAATAGCGTCGGGGCCGGAAAGAGCAAGAGTCGACCAAGAGAGGTCTAGATAGGAAAGAGAGTGGTGAAAGAAGAGGTGGACTCGGTGCCCAGACAAGTTGAAACAGCACAGAGACAGCTACGGGGTCCGACCCCGGACTTGCCAAGTCCGTCTCACAAGATGTGAGCCCGTGGGGGAGCCTGTCCGCGGCAGTGGCTTTAGTTCCGGACGCGCGGTTTTTAAGCCGCGGCCTTCACATTATGGCCACTACTAACCAGGAGCCTTGCGGCCCCTGGCCGTTCACCTATCCGCAACCTGGTGACGCGCCTGGCGGCTTGCTCAAGCCACTCCGCATTCGGAGACAGGGAGACAAACTAACCCAAGCTAATTCAAATTAACCCAAATTAACCCAAGCTAACCCAAATTACAAAGCTAAACAAGCGCGCTTCGCGCGCTTACCGTAACTCCACCTAACCCAAACTTCAAATTGCAAAATTAATTAAGCGCGCTCCGCGCGCTTACAGTGACCCGATTGAAACATACTAACCCAAACTAACCTAAGCTAACCCAAACTAACCCAAGCTAACCCAAACTAACCCAACGTAACCCAAACTAGCCAATCCAACCCAAACTAACCCAAATTATAAAGCGTAACTCAAGCTAATCCAAACTCCAAATTGCTAAATTAAATAAGCGCTCTTTGCGCGCTTACGATAATCCAACCTGACCCAAATTGCACAATTAGTTTACTTGGATTATTTTCTATGAAATTAATCACATTCCTATCTTCTTCATCTGTACTAATTTGCCTTGTCCCAATTTTCCGTTGGTGTGATTCTCTTTGAGTCCATTATTTCTTCTTTACATCATGTATGGTACTTTTTGGTATGTCAAATCTCTGTGTTATTCTTCTAACGCTCCAGCCATTTTCAACCAGCAACATAATTTAACTTTTTTGGCTTAGTTAAGTGAGGCATTTGAGATTTTAAGTATATAGTTGTTAATAATTATTGTATTTGCTCAATTTTACCTCAAATGTCTCTTTCACATTTGACTATGTCAGAATACTTGACGTGGTTTACCTGTTTAAGGTAGGCAAATAGGTAAAAGTCATTCTTACAAACATGTAAATCGGTGTCCAATTTTTTTTGGCTGCAACTGTACATGTGGGATGAGAGCATTGCCTCGCGGGGATCTCAAGAAATAGCATCTTGTATTGCACATTACATTAAAAACAATGTTTCAACAAGAAAACTAATAATGTATAGCGATCAATGCTACGCAATGGTCAGAATCGAAATTTTAAAATGGCTTCTTTTTGTAGCTATATAGTATCTTCCGACGAATATAAAGTAAACATAATTGACCACAAGTTCTTAGTGTCTGGTCACTCCTATCTACCAAATGATCAGGATTTTGGTTTAATTGAAAAGAACAAGACATTACAAAAATGTTTATGTTCCTAATGACTGGGTTCAAGTAGTTCTTGAAACTAGAAAGAAAAAACCGTTCAATGTGGTTGTTATGAAATCTAACGATTTCTTTTCCACAATGGGATTGGAAAAAGCCCAGACAAATCGCAAGAAAACAGATACTGACGAGAAAGTTGAGTGGTTGCGAATACAGTGGCTTCGATACGAAAAGGATAAACCTGGTGTTCTTCAATACAAGTACTCTAGCAATGAAAGTGTCTTATTTAACGCCGTTAGCATCAAAAAACGAGGTTGTGAAAGTTTTCAAGAGTTAGCTCAACTTTTTCCACTATTCGAGGATCCTAAGCCTATACAAGAAGCAAAATACAAAGACTTGCTCTCTTTACTTGACTGCATTCCACCCATTAATCACGATTTTTATCGTCAGCTTGCTCACAGTGGGCATGTTGAAGAAGATCCCAATGTGTTTGAAGATCATACCGACGAAGAAATTAGTTGATTAATATAAAATATCTTTTGAAATTAAAAATTATATATTTTTTTTGTTCTTCAAATATAATATATTCTATGAATCGTTTTTTATTTGCAATAAAATTAAAATTAGCTAAAGCAAAAGTGGCCCAACCCTCAACCAAATTTCTATTGTAAAAAAATACGCCAAAAACTAAGTAAACTATCGCTCTACATCTATTATGACAGAAAATTTAACACCTCATATAGTCAGTAATTTTTATGCAGAATCTTTGACCCGCTTTCGTGACGCGATCATGTGAGTGCATCAGAACTCACTTGACCTTTTCAAGGATAGCGATGGTAATACTGTGCCCTTCTTTTTAAGCATAGCCGGTGACCAGCTTTCTTAACACGACTATATAAATGCAACTATAACTGCAGTCTGCAACATTTATTGTCAAGGTGTTCTATACAAACTACATTTTAGACAATAATGTCTCATTCATCCAGTGCTCCCTATCTTGAAAACCAACTCATTAAAAATAACTGTGTGTGCTAAAGTTAACGTTTTGTCAAATATTTATATACCGGCAATTTTAAGTGGGAATAGTGAAGTTTTAAGTGAAAGTTCAAAATATTTTAGAGATATGGTAGGAGTTATGTTGCAAAATAACGTTTCTAAAAATGTATTAAATCAACACAGTAGCGTACATTATAATTCAAACGAAATATAATTAGATTTAACTTCAAACAAAAATATTGCTTTGGAAAATAATTTAAATTTGGGTGAAATGAATATGATATTCTATCACAAGACTTATCGGATTTGACAAAATTTAAAGATTAGTTGGGAATTACTGAATCTCAAATAGATGCTAATGTAGAGCTACCACTAAAAACATCCTTTGATTCAACTTCAAAGGAGCCATCTTGTTGTCGAATAGATGAACAATTAAATAATATTGAAAGTACTAATTTAAATATATCAAACAATAGTTTTAGTGACGATGATGATATAATACCTTGTAGTCAAAGTCCCGCCGTAAAAACTTCTTCCATTCTCAAATCTATCTTATCAAATAGGAAATTAAGTTTCTGGCGGGCAAAATAGCCCTAATCGCTCTAAAGGTAGTAGTTATGTAACTTCTGACCAGCAGAAAAGGTTACTTCAAACTTCTACTTCATCACTAACTAATATTATAGTAAATAATTTTCAAAATTATAATCACTGAAAATAGTAGTGATGCAAATTATATTTTACGAAATGATCAACTTAATAACATTTCATGGAATTCTACGGATTCTTCATCTCCATCTCCTATTCAATTTTAATTATTGCAAACAAACGCAAACAGAAAACTTTAACGATACAAAAGAGACGCAGACCCAACAAACTACGCAGACCATAGTTTTCCAAACAGACAATACATTTTTTAAGATACAAAATAAACCATGTGGACTCGAAACACAAATGCTACAAAGCAAAGAAACACAGACAAATAATACATTTTCTAAAACAGACAAAACATTAAATAGAATAAAAAATAAATCGTTCATTGTGAAAAATAAATTTACAACACAAAGCAAAAAGTCATTTCAAGAATCAAAATTTTGGGCTATTCTTTAGATTCTGTTACGTATTTTAATAAAGGAGATGAAGAGAAGTGGAAACGTGTGAAAAAAGTTTTGATGAGTTGGTAAATGCCATCCCTTAACCATCCATCCCATCCCTAAATTCCTTTAATTAAAAGCAATGAATTTTAATAATTTTCATCATTTCGCTGCTGAATATAAAAGCTGCTTCACAAAAGACACAATATTATTTTTTAAAACATTTCAGAAATTAAAAATGAAATATGAATGCACGAAATGTAAACGAACTTTCACAAGAAGGAACAATTTACTTCGTCACATTAGAGAAGTTATGGCAAGACGTCAGAAATGACATCCAATCCTAGCAATGGTGAGTTTTCTTAATTTTTTTTACTTTTATTGATCTTGGTTTAAATTTATAAACTGTAATTTAATACTTCGTTTTAATTTTGATTGCTTTATGTTTAAACTAACATCTATTTCATTTTCTCCTTTCAGACCATGTCAAATATTGTAAGGATTGACAAAAATCAGTCAGGTGGAATATGTGGACACGCCACTTGCGCACAAATAACCATAAACACAACGCAATAATCACCAGGAAAGATGGAATCAAAATTATCAAATCTGCGTTTCAAAACCGCAAAATATCATACAGGATTTCGGACAATGAACTTTCAATAGAAATTAAAACATTTTTTAACAACATTTTGGATAAAATCGTGTCTGTAATAGAAGCCGAACTTAAAAGGCTAACGGCACTAAAACTAAATATGGAACTGTTTGGATTGCATTTCAATCCAACTAATAATGACTACCATGTAGTCTTTTAACACTACTTTTAAAGTGGTTTGTATTAGTTCTGATATTTCACCTATATTAGGAGAAATGTTTCAAAGCATAGACAGAAAATCGGATAGCAGAACGTGATGCAGGTAAATTATATTTTTGTTGAAAATATTCTAAAATAATTTGACTTAATTTTTTACTTTTATGTAAATTACTTTCTTTAGTTGAAAATAATTTAAAATAATTTGGTAAAATTTTAAAATTTAAATTTGTTTAAATTTTCATTTTCATTTTTAAAATTGTATATTTTCAGGATTAATTCTAATGAAAATTATGTGCGAAACTAAAAATATTCTAACATAATTGTACTAATTTTTAATTTTTAATTTTTTAAAATTTTATTTTTTTTTTCAGGAAGGATACTGGTTAAAATTCTGCATTTGGAACTAAACTTCAACAAGTTTAGTCCGTTTCGAGGGTCATCATATGTTCCATTACCTCAAAAAATAAGACTAAAACACTATACAAAAAATAAGAAAGTAATTCATATAAATTTGTTAGTAATTAGTGATAATGGAAATTTTCACTACTGTTAAATTTCCGATTATCTAGATTAATTTCAAAACAGTTATCTAGACATAACGTTAAAAAACATCTTTGTGATGGTTGTTTACAATATTTTGACACTAAAGAAAACTTAATTAGACACAACAATTTTGATTGTGATTGTGTAAAAATTAATTTACCATCAACAGAAATAAAACTCGGCCACATTGACATTGTGAACTCGGCTTCAATGGCTCAGTCCTCCCACGTTCCACTTGGGCAAAGCTGAATCGAATACGGACAGGACAGGGTAAATGTGCCGACTCCCTATACCGATGGGGCCTCACCGACAGTCCGCAGGGCGATTGTGGATCACCGAGACAAACGATCCGCCATATCGTTTCAGACTGCCCAAACCGTGCTTATGGCGGAAACCTACAGGACTTCGTAGAATGCTCTCAAGACGCAATCGAATGGCTGTGCGATTTGGACATTAATGTATAGTTTGTCAGAGGACCTATGATGTGATATACATATATGTCTTATGTCTTTATAGAATTTTGTATACATTTTTATTTTTACTTATAGTTTCTTTTTATCGTATTGTAAAGAATCCATACGCTAAATAAATAAACAGAAATAAAAGCTGACAATTTGGAAATAATGCTCCAGGAAATATTTTTAAATTTATTAAAATTTGAAAACAGATGGAAGTTCCTTTCGTTGTATATGCTGATTTCGAATGTATCCTTAAACCTATATTAAATAATGATGATAATTCCAACATGGAATTAGACATGGAACTAGATAATTCCTCATCTTACACTATTAAAAAATTCGAACATATTCCATATTCATTTGATTATTATATTAAATGCTCTTTTGATGATAGTATTTCCAAATTTGAACTATATAGAGGCCCTAACAGCGCCGAAGTGTATACATTTTTTAGAGAGAGATATTGGTAATTTATACAGTAAACATCTTAAAGTTCATAAAACAATGAATACATTATCTGAATTAGATAAAATACATTTCAACTACACTAATGAGTGTCATATTTGTAACAAACATATTGACAATGATAAAGTTGCTGGTCATTGTCATATAACTGGAAAATATAGAGGTGCTGCACATTCCATCTGTAATTAAAATTACAAACAACCAAATTTTATTCCTATAATATTTCATAATTTGAGGAACTATGATTCCCATTTGTTTATTAAGAATCTATGTCAAAATAACGAACAATTATCTGTAATAGCCCAATATAAAGAAAAATATATTTAATTTCAAAAACTTATTGATGTTGGCTCCTATTTCGATAAAAAATTACGTAAAATGAAAAAAAAATTCTCTTAGCAAATTTATCTGAAACACTTGATGATCTTCAGTGTAAAGAAGCATCAAAATATTTTAATGACAAAGAAAAATTCAAATATATTCGTCAAAAAGGAGTTTTTCCATATAAATATACTGATGACTATTCAAAACTTAATGAGGTAAATTTGCCAGGTAAGGACAAGTTCTATAATCTAACAGGTGAACATATTTCCGAAAAAGATAATGATAATTTTTAGAACTCTACTGCTAAATTCTGATATAAAGTTGGACGCGAAATTGTGATTTAATTTAAAATAAAATATTATACTCAGCAGTTGGCGCTGGACGACAAATTGCTATCAAAATAAAAATTAAGAATTAGGTATATTATATTCGGATAATTACCTTGAAATATAGACACCACTAGTCTTCGTATCACTCCTTTCAGCATCGCCCGAAAAACACACCTACGCTAGCTCAGCTCAGGTTGGTCCGATGTTTTTTTTATTTCCACTAAACAAGTTCCAAAATGATGTACGTGGATATGAAATTAAATCAATATATGGTAAAGTCCAAGTCGAGGTTGGACGCCACCAAGTTTACTTTTGTTGGCCAGCCTTATCGTTGTTATTACTGACACAGTAAAAAAAACTTGGAAATAAAAGAAATGAAGTACAAACTCAACTATCGAATAAGTAATTAATTACCTGTCGTAGACTACGCTACCTGCACACAGTTATCACACAAGTTCTAGATTCTCCAATTCAAACAAAATAACAAAAGTAATTGAGGCCAATACTTTTATTTTAGGAGAATAAAATAAAGTAAGCTCCTCTAGCATTATAAATGAATTCCCTAGCTACTCCGTAGCGAAATTCCGAATTGTCACCGATTACTGTTTAACTAGACACACCCTCTTGTCCACTTGACTGTCTAAATTGGAAATTAATGGCCATATTCCCCGTTTGACACGTAAGCGACGCTTTGTTAAGACAGGCTGAAATATTGAACTCGGCTTAATTTCAGTTACAATTCACCGTATGTAAATAAGCGTAGCTTTTTTAAGGCGACACATAAATTTGGTAATACATAAAAGAATCAGCTGAAAGCGGAAGAAATTACAACGTAACCTATTCTCTGATTTTTGACCGAAATTTCGAGGATTTTGTTTTTTTAATAAGTTTTTCGTTCGTATTTTGCGGTGTAAATTTACAAAATAAGAACATTCCATGACCAAAAATAAAAATGAATTTAATCAGTGAAGAAAAAGTTCGAGTGACCCGAGTACCAAATTTTACTAATGGTGACAAAAAGCAC
>MU184674.1:23456-53311 GCA_016904865.1 Pissodes strobi | reverse complement strand
ACTACTCACACACTTTGAGTCTTGCTTTCTGTTTTTAAACGAAGTTCTTAAATACAGTTCGAACTTATCTCGATGTAATTTTAAACCTCCCGCCAATGAGTCTAATTGTCATCGACATTGACATATGTCAAATTGATTGTCTGAAATTTAGATGACATTCAAAAACCCGCAAAGGGACAAGTCATGAAGGATGTAGCTGTTCATAATTTAATTATGGGTTATAAGTTATAACAGCCCCCTCTTTCTGTGTGATTTGTGATGTAGTTTTAATTTGATTTCAATTTCAATGTACAACCTATGTGGTGTCCAAGAGTTCGATTGTTTGACTCGACTGTGCTGGTTCCTGACAAAGTGAGTACACAACCTAACATTTTTCATTTTTTACCAAAAATTTTTTCTAAGCTTACTTGCAATTTAACAAATGCCTTAACAATCTATCCAATTTGAAAAACAGGATTGTCTCCTTGCTTTCAGGAAGCACTGATCATGGCCTAGGGCCGAAAGCGCTCTGCAATTTATTATTATTGAAGATTTTGCACGAAATACAAAGTTTCAATTCAATAACAATATTAAAACAGGTGAATTTTGAACTTTGTCATTCGTCATTTATAACATTACAGAGCAAGAATTTAATTTTTTGTGAAAAATGGCTCTTACAGTGCTATCTTTAAACCAAATGCTAGCTTATAGCCATTATTAGACGGATACGAAATTTAAAAAAATAGAAAAAGTTGGGTGCACATTAACCAATATTTACCAAGGGATAGAAAACCCGTAATTTTATTGGTTACGACCTTTATTACATAATAAAATAGGTAAAATAAATACATTATAATACAAGACATTATAGATTCATAAACAGGTGAAAAAAAAACGATGCTGTGTTTTTACATCTTTAGCTAAATGTGTGAACAAAAATATGCTTAATCTACTTTTTGTGATAACGTTCAAAACAGTCGGTACAAAAAGCATGCCTTTTTATTAAAGTTACAATCTAAAATTACTACAGTGATGACTATTTAAGCTGTTTATAATTTTTATGGTTCCTAGTTTTGAAATAAAAATTTAAGTTATCCATAAAAACAACCGTTGCCGGTATTAATTTTTATTTCCAAAAACCGATTAATTTATGTTTAATAATGTCAGTTTCGTGGTAAAAATGAGGCGGTTTTCCTGATCTTCTCGAAATTCATCGCTTTTTTCGAATAAGTTTCAAAACAAAGCATTTGTATCTAAATTTTTGAGAAAAAAAAATTAAAAACATATCTAAACCCACAGATTTTCTAGTAAAATTTTCTTTTGTCGATATTTTAGGTTAGGATATCAAAGCGCCGTTTTCACTAGTTTGTTTGGGCATCATTTTGCTATTTTGCATGAAAAAAAGAACTAATACCAATAGATTGATTTTTTTTCTGAAATTTCGCAATTTCTGTCACAATATCGAGAAATGCCCTCGAGTGGCGACATACAAAATTACAATCTCCACAAACCAAACTTAGTTTCGTTGCCCAAGAAAAGCTCTTTTCAAAGACACCAAGTCTGTTAAAATCCGTTAAGCCGTTTTGAAGTTACAGATATTTATTTTTAAAGATAGGGCAAGAAGTATTTAACAAAAAAAACTTGAATTTATCTCAGCTTGAAAATGCCTATATTTTTTGTTATCTTAATAAGTGATAATTTCGAAAAACACCATTTTTTTAATTGAAGATGAACCAGCGGTCATCTGCGAAACCTGAAAAGAATTTGCAGAAATCTTTTTTACCACTTTTTATCGCAAGTCTCTACAATCAGTAGGTTTCTAGATACAGTATCTTGCACGCTCTGTGCATTTTAAACCTCATAAAAACTATACAATAAATTTACCGGTTTCTTCGTAACGTTTTCTTTCCAGATCATCTAATACCTCATATAAAGCAATTTCCAGGCCTTTTTGTGTACGAAATCTCTGCGTAATGTTATAGACATCCGCTTACCATGAATTACAAATGAATACTAAACATGCAAAGAGATGAGCCATTCGCAGCGAGAAGTGTCTAGCTATCCTACTAATTTTTCGAGGCAAAAGCTGCGGATATGCGTAATGAAAAGAATTTATTGGTCCGTAAAGACATGGGTAATTCTGATACATTCGGGGTATTAGAATTACCCATGCCTTTACGGTCCAATAAATTATTTTCAGCAGGTTTAATAGTCCAGTGGTCAGATGTTATGTTTAAGATACAGCGGCCCGGGTTCGATTCGCGTGGGCGGCGAGACATTTTTTGTTTATTTTTTTTTTTAAGGTTATGTTTAGTTTTTATTAACTTTTTTTTATGATTTTGGGCATGCCTTGTGATAGTTTTTGTTGGTTGCGCCCCCGTAGCGAGCGAAGAGAACGGAGAGCCATGCAAAGCCATAATAATAACTCTTCTTGTTTCGCCATTACGCATGTTCGCAGCTTTTGCATCGAAAAGTTAGTAGGTTCTGCAACTCTTGTTTCGCAGCGTAGCCGCCTATTAGTTAGCCATTCTCACTACCCGACGTTATAAAGATCACAAATTGGCGCGTAGTAATTCGATACAATTGGAGATTGTGTATTTACCAGCAACAGTCATAATTTGGCAATGTATATTATTTGAAAAAGGGCGAAATATTTCTGCTGTCTATAAGGAAAGATTGCTGTATACTACTAAACAATACGATATAGTCAAATAATTTTCGCTAAAAAGATATGTTTCAAATATATTAACAGCCGTGAAAAAATTTAAAAATTTTGGCCAAACTAAAAAAAAATACGAAACCAAAATATTATTTTTTAATTTACTAATATAAAAAGGGTTGTGCACTATGTGCGCATATCTGAAGTGAAACTTCTTAAACTTAAACGTCCTAGCCTTATACATATTTGGTTAAAAAGTAGTTTTTTTAAATATACCACTCAATGAACAAAAAGGGAAGGCCTAAATGAAAAAAAAAATATTCTTCATAAAAGTTTCGCTTATGTGTTGACAAGGTAATAGAGCAAATCCCATATTTTTTTGCTTGTAAACTAATAAAGATATCACAATAATAGGTCGTGTCGCTCGTCGTGTGTCGCTCGTCGTGTATCGCCCGCCGTGTGTTGCGATCGCCCGCCGTGTGGAGATCGAGGATCGCGACTTTCAAATTTTACTCTCGGCGCGCGTTAAGAAGTTTCACTTCAAAAATATATTCATTAGACTTTAATAATGAATATAATACTGGTGAAAACCAATTATTAATTTAATCAATATTTAAAAAGACGAGAGAAATACCTGTTGCTGAAAGTGATACCGGATTTTTGATATTACGAACATTATACAATTTAGCACTTAGGCATGCATCAATTTTTTGTTTAAATTAAGAACAAAGTTATAGCAGGTTAAATGTAACTTAATATATTTGTATCCTATTGATTCTTAATATAATTTATTTCATATATTTTATTTACTTAGGGGAGACCGGTGTCGATTGTAACAAAATTTATATTTTATTATTTTCTGAGTTCTAGTTACTTTTTAAAACTTTCAATTTACCTTAATCACAACTGCAGCAATTCAGAGAAAACTGTTTTGAATTCTAAAACAGTACAAGTGTCGCAAATATGAAATGGTAATGCTTTTGAGGGAACAGTTACAAGTGTTACAATTGTCACCTAAAAGGTGTCAATAGTAACAGGGTCAGTGTCAATTGTAACAGATCCGTACAGTGGCTTAAAAAGGTAAAGCATGACAAATGAAGATGTAAATAATAAAAATAAACATTTATTTCTTTGGCCAAATCTAATATAAAAAATAATAGAACATCAAACAATTCAAAAGGAAACATAACATATTGAAACTGAACTTTTTCATTACATCTTCTTAGATAATTCTAATAATTAACAGTCGTCGTCGTCAGAGTTACAATTTATGCAAACATAAAATGGACTTTTATTTGAACAATTTAAATGTGCCCACTTTTTGCATTCTCGACATTGCAACCAGTCTTCTGTGCTCTTAGAATATGGACCAAAACATACCAAACAGAGGGTTTCTTCGTCAGAAGAATCTGAAAAAGTATCGTCTTTCGGTGCACTTTTCTTTTTGGATATGTTCCTACTCTTCTTTTTTTGCGTTTTTGATTGCAGCGATTTTTCCTTCACATTTTGAACTTGATCAAGGCTATACTTCATTGGGACTTTTTTCTTTAAATTTTGTGCTTCAATTAAAAGTTTTTCTGGTGTATCTGTTAGTATGGCCGTTTTTCGTTTCATTTTTCCTCCTTTTTTGGATTTGGCGAAATCTGCTTTTGGCAGTGGCTTAAGAATTTCAGGCGTAACTAAGAATGAATTATTCTCGGAAACTAATAGTGATCCTGTTGTCGGAGTAATGTCTGAGGCTGTGGATGGTCCTGGTAGACTTCGTAATGGACTGGTGTGTCTTATTATTGGTGATTCTGGATTTTTATGTGGATTCTCTATGTCGGGCATATTAGTCTCTGTAGTCAAATTCTCATCCTGTAGTGGTCTGTCGGTTACAGTGGAAGGAGCAAAATCACTATCTCTAAAAATCTCTCGGTTGAAAGGCCATATACCGGTGCATGAAAAACCAGCAATAATGTTATTTGGCGTAGTGGCCAGAGGAAGCGATGATTTTACAATCCCAGGTAAATCGTAGATGGTCATACGTTTTCCTGGATTATTTTTCATCCACTGATCTGCAGCATTGTTGAAATACTTTTTAAAAGGGCCATACACTCCTCGGTCCAGAGGTTGGAGTCTATGTGATGTGTGTGGAGGGAATGACAGCAAGGTAATGAAATTATCTCTGCAATAGTCTATTAAGGAAACTGAAACGTGTGAAGAGTGGTTGTCCAACAAAATAAGCACGTTATTAGTTTCACTTGGTTTAACATGTTTCACGGAATGTTTCATAAAAGCAAGAAATTCATTTTCTTGCATCCACCCGGATTTATTTCCAGTCCCTACACATCCAATGGGTCCATCTCTAATAAAATGATCTTTAAAATGGATACGAGGGAATACAAACATTGGAGGAACCGTATTGCCAACTGCGTTGACAGCTAAACATAGCGTAACGAGTGTTCCACGTTCTTGCGAGGATATGGATCCCACCTGTTTTGTTCCCTTTTTGGCTATTACCTTACTTGGCTTTTGCACTGTCGTCACCCCGGTCTCGTCAATGTTGTAAATGTTCTGAGGTTCAAAGTGATGCCTTTCCAAAACTGATGATAGTTTATTAAAGAAGCTGGATACGTTCTCTTTATTAAAATTCATTGCTCGTGAAAGGCTTGTGGCTTGGGGCGTGCGAAGAGTTAAATGAGAGTGCCGTCTTAGGAAAGCTACAAGCCAATCTTCAGAGGCGTGTTCAGTTTCATCCCATTTTTTAGGATGTGTAAGTTTGTTAGCATATGCAAACTGAAATGCTAGCTTACGAAGATCTCTTGTTGCCAGTCCAAAATATAGATCTACAGTCTTTTCACAATATTGAGCAAGCTGTAATTCTTGTTCTGCAGTAAAAACTTTGTTGTATGGATTGTATCCTACCTTAGGCTGCAAATTATTACGCAGAGATTTTACATAACGATATAGTGAGACATGACACATTTCATATTCTCTAGCCACTTTCCTTACGGGTTGGTTGTTATCAATTACTTTTCTTGCAGCTTCATCATAAATAATTTTAGGTATCAATCCTCTTTCAGTCTTCCTTGGCCTGGGTTTAACCATTGTTTCGTTAAACTGAAAATAAAATAAGTTTATCAAAAAGGGACATGACCCGGTGTCAATTGTAACACGTTACAATCGACACCGCCGGATGTGTTACAATCGACACCAAATAACCTAAAATTACATTGACTATCTTTCTTCACTTATACGTAAAATATTTCTAAAGCTATCTTAAAGAGGTTAAAGTACAAACAACAAATAAAAGGATCCTTACCTTGAAATACTTCAGAAGTACTCAATTATAGAATTATAGACAAATTATGGCACTGTGTTTATTTACTTTTTGTTTGGTTTATAAACGTTTGCACATTAAACACGCCGTGAGCACGAGGCATTTATTCAAACTAAATACCGAAGGAAAAGTACGCTGTCTGGTTTAGCCTGCACATCCGTTTCAGGCAATATTGGCTAGATGGCGTTGATAATCAGTCTGTTACTTTCGACACCTGTTACAATCGACACCGGTCTCCCCTAATGCCTGGCAGGCTAAATCCGTTATCTACCAGGTAGCGGGGAGTAAAACGTATTAAATAGATAAATCATAAGGAAAACAATTATTTTCTAAACTGATACAGGACAATACATAGTAAGTAGAACATTAAAAATTATAAATGACAAAAATAAAATATAAAAAATATCAGCGAAAAATAAATATATACTATTGGAAATTTGCTAAAGACATCGATAGCTATTTCCTCATAGTATGTGTCACATAATGAATACAATTAATGGATAAAACGGGGAAAATCTGGAAATTGCGTAGATACGTGGATAAGCGCAATATAAAAATATCCAAACTGATAGGCAATAAGAGTAAGTCACTTTATACAATAAAATGGTAATTAATAAATGAGAAATTATTTGATGAAAAGCTATCACCGATACGAAAATACATGTTAATTATTTTGAAAGTAAAATTGTTTGCCTTTATGTTTTTACTTACGTTTTTCTTTTCTTTCCGATCAACCTCATGGTTCAGTGTTTGGTATATTAGTAATAAACGTATTAGTCGTAAACGTGTGCTCACGATGTGGGTTTTAGCGATTGGGTGATGGTAATTACATATTTTATATATTCACGATACCAGCGGGGTATTACGACGATTTATGCCACACTTGAGTCATGAGAGCCAAAATTGTTAATATGAGGATTGTTTGTCACTGTCAACATTTATCTTTAGCTACAGATATTGTTGCATAATAATACCCCTGAACTATTCTAAAGTATACGTTAGGTGTATGCCTTTATGTCATACTCATATTTATTCTTAACCGAATTATGAACGTATTCTATTTTTTGTTGTCTTATTAATATACCATTTGTTATGTTTTTAGAGTTACTATTGTTATATTTAATGTTTTATTAGTGTTATGCCTATGTTATGGCAGAGTTACATTCAAGAAAGCGCATTTTCTATTATCATTGTTTAACAAAATGAATGTAATTTTATGTTAAACAGAACTTAAATGAATCTAAATAAATAAGACTGAATGATTTTGATTGTTGAATAAAACTGACATCTCTATAACCTGATTTGATTGATAGGTTTTATGGGTTATTACCAATTCCAAATGTTGTCACTTTTAAAAAGAAACAACCATAGGCACAATAGCTCGGCTTAGCTACTCAGGGGTAGGTCCAGTTGTGTAGGCTCGCTGCTGAAAGTCAAAGATGTGACTGACCTGAAGTGTTCTCGGTTATTAATAAGAAAACGTACACTTGATTGCAACTGAGGTAACAAAATTAATTAATTATTGAGCGCCACTGGATTTCATTTACCTGAAAGAAATTGGAAATAAAAGATTACCTCGAACACCTCAAGTCAAGCCAATTCAGATTTGTCTCAAAATAAAAGAAGTAATATAATCACATCAGCTCTACTGTTTATTATTTCATTAATAAGAAAGGAAGGTAAAGCAAGAGAAAAGAGAAAGGAAGAAAGGAAAAACTTAAACCTAACTTAACCTAAACTTAGCTTTATTGCTAGGTGTTCTTCGTGTTGAGCAGGCTCACATATACACTTAGTCGGTCACATGACACCAAAAGTCTAGATTTAGCCTGAGGAGTAGACTGCTACATTGACTGCCTCGCAGCAGTGCCACAATGGCTCGACTTAGAAGTAGTAAACTTCTATTTTGGCTGCTAAGCAATAGCTTGGCTTAGAAACAGCCCGTCAATTGAACCCTACAAAATCCAAACACACTAATTAGTAACTTGAAACAGTTAGTTTCAAGTTACCCGAAGCTGACCAGTCACAAAAGTTACAATTATATTACTAATTTACAGCTCCATTATTCTAAAAGAGTAAAAGCTCTTCTGATTGAACATAGCATACACAGTATGCTGAATTAAAATAACAAATCTAAATAATTATTAAAACATTATATATACAATGGGCCACTCAAAACGAAAACCATAACGTGGCCTTTAATAAAGTACTGACAAGAAAGGTCAAATATGTCTTTAAGTCCCTAAGAACCCTCAGAACCAAGTTTGTTTCATCATGTTCGAGCAAAATGTTAAGAAAAGGAAGCTATACAGAGTAATTCTTGAAAAACAAAACATCAGCAGTCTTCCGAGACATAACAGAGTCACTAAAGTAATAAAAATAAACCTGTAAGAATATTTAGCACGGCACGGCCTTTCAAAACTGACGCTGAACAGAATACTGTTCTAAATTGAATTTAGCTTATTATCTTATAGGCAGTTTAAAATAGTAACAAGATTATTGATAGTGTTGCTCAATACAAATTACAAATATAAGAACCAAAGTATTTACCTTCTGAATGAAGGGATCCAAGAAACGTGGTTATCTTTTGTGCTGTACTTATATTGCCCGTTTGCCACTTGGGCATGTGAAAACCCTTAAGGTTATCCTGTCCAGATTTCCCAAAAAAACCAAACCAGATCTAGACAGAATTTTTCCCTGGTGACAATTTATCCCATGAACTGATCACACACTATGTATATTATATATAAATGTTAATTCGTCACTCAGGCGGCCTCACATCGTTTGCGATCTTGCACCAAGAAAAGACCTCGTGTTCACGTTGTCTCTTCTATTGCAATAAACATTGGGCTAAAATGATATCGCGCAGCCCACCTGAATCGAGCTACGGATATCGATTGTTCTTTGGCCTCAGGCGGAACCATAGAAAAGCGGTTCAGAGTAGGACCGTGCAACGATACCTGCTCAAATAAGCGATTATTGGCAGTAATGAAATTAAAAGTTGTGTGGCTATTGTCCCGCTATTCCGGACATTAGAAATAGTATATGTGAAGGCTTAAATCACTCACAAAAAAACAATGTAACACAGTTACTTTTAACCAATAGGTGTCCCGTCACGTCATTATCCTATTTATTATTGACAGGAAGGAGAATGACACTTGATTCTGAATACTAGTTTTCTATCATTTTGTTGGTATTCCGGTTATCTCTTGCCGACTATTGGTCCTATATTTATATGGTAGATGATAAGATAATATAGACAAATTATTTATATGAACCAACTTCGTGTCACCGTTGGCATTTTGTAAGCGGTAAAATATAAAGCAAAGGTAAAATGAGGGATAAGTTGCACAATGATAGAATTTATTCTAGAAAGAAAGCTTCTAATCATAATTAACAGATCCGCATATTCCTAAATTTTCAATGTATTTAATCAATATGTGTACCTCCTAATCATATGATACTTATTCTTGACATAATGGCGTACTTAAGGTAATACCTAGAACTGAGTTCTTACTACAGTGGCTTTATACAAGACAGTGGGGACACCATCCGCCATTAATCATCAAAATTTAAACGCCAGAATAGGGATTTTATATGGACACCGCTATTGAATTTTATTTTATGGTTGTAAATCAGTTACAAAATGTAATTTTAATGCTTAATACTACATAACTATTAACTGAACTATCAAAAAAAATTGAGCGAGTCTGCTAGTACTCGAGACACTGATGTGTAAACATATCCTATATCGACATCATCCACATTAAAATCTAATGCCACCTTAGGCCGCGTGACGCCTGAATATAGGCAACAACTTATTAGGAATTGGTTACCTATATTCTGGCGTTAGAAATAATACGTTTTACACTAACGGTTACAGACAGCCTGCAAAACACATTCCCGTCACAGATACCGTCTGACGTGCGTTGTTTAATGTTTACATTTGGAACGTCTGCAGCAACGAACAAAAACTAACCAAACATAATCCAAGGCATGCCCAAAATCAAGGAAAAACTTTTTACAAAATATAACCTAAAGAAAATAAAAATAAGATTAAAATTAAACAAGCCTACTAAATTTTCCATGCGAAACCGTACATGCGTAATAAGGCCGAATGTATCGGAATTAGCCAATAATCGTAAACTAAATGATTGTTGGGAATCAGCGATGTCTTTACGTTCTAGCGAAATTCCTTCAACGGCTCGATGGTATGGTAAGTAGAGGTTCTGCTTGTCATTTCTGCGCTGCGAGTTCGGTTCCCGTCTGTCGCGACAGATGTTTTATTTACCTTTTTTTAAGGTTATGTTTGTTTTTTATTAATTTACTTTTTTTCCTTAATTTTGGGTTAGTTTTGGTTAATTCTTGTTGATTGCGCCCCCGTAGCGAGCGAAGTGAGCGAAGGGCCATGCAAAGCCATAATAATACCTAATATCCTTGTTTCGCCATTGCGCATGCACGATTTTATATCGAAAATTTAGTAGGAGCCCTAGACTCTTGTTAGAACCAACCGTAAAAATCAACGCGAGCGAAGCCGCGGGTAAAGCTAAAAGTGTCCTATGTCCTTTACTATACTCTTGAAAATATCTGTACAAAATTCCATGATGATCGGTTAAGTAGTGAACACATATCCTATATGGAAAATAGGATTAAAACTAACTGTAAAAATCCACGCGAGCGAAGCCGCGGGAAAAGCTAAAAGTGCCCTATGTCCTTTACTATACTCTTGACAATACCTGTACAAAAATTCATGATGATCGATTGAGTAGTTTCTGCGTGAATGCGTAAGAAACAAACAAACAAACACATTCGCATTTATAATATTGGTTAGGATTCTTTAATAATACTTACCGGCAGCTTCAACCGGAGTGGATTAATTCACTGCACAAATTCGACTGTAAAAGTTCACGGAGAGCAACTGTTGCATAGGTAGTTTCAGTGGTCGACTTAATATTCTCTAAAAAATTGACTAATATTACAGAATGTAATAATAACTGACAACTGACAAACTTCTAACAAAATACGAAATATTTGAACAACTATTTGAATAGTCAATCAGATAACTAATCTGAGACGTACCTACTTACATCGATTAAATTTTTTATAATAAAACGCATATAGGTATAGGTATGTATATGTAAAAAACAGTAAGTTACATGTTAATATACAAATACAGAAGTTTCTTCTTGCTAAAAATAAATCAATACACTAGTCAAAATATTATTTTAATAGCATTATAATTATAATAATAGATTTGTTTGCCAGAAGAGAAAACAACACAAAAGCTTTCTACTCTGCTTACTGCTATTACTAGACAATGAGGAATTTTAAACATTTACTTGAAACTATACGTTTTAAACAACAATACACAATACACTTAGTCATTTCATTTCTTAGATTTGTACACAAATATGATAGAGGTTTGTTAACAGCCACACCAAGATCCTCGCCAAGACCGCAACTTAAACTGAAGTAAACTCACTTTTTAACACTTCTAATGTTCCAAATTATAAAATAATTCAATAGCCTGATAATACATAGTCCACAGAGAGTAAACTTTGCAAGCGTTTACTTCGCACACACACCGCTCGTCGAGCGCCATAGGGTCTCCCATTAGTGTGTGTGCCACTGCCATAAAAAAAAACGAATTGATGAAATTAAGCCAAAAATGCAAAAATTTCTTTTGTTCTACACAAAGCTGACATATAAAATACGTGTAAGACACAAACGTAAACAAAGGAAATTTGATGATTAATGGCGGATCCAATCAAAACACACCACGCATTGTCGCCACTGTCCCTGTAAATGCACTGTAGTTCTTACTATCTTATTAGGATATCGGTTGCCCTACGTTTCAACCACTGATGGTATCTGGGATGTCTTGAATTGTAATAATAAACGTACTATTTATACATGGTGGACCAAAAATATTTATCACCATTTGCATCTTTTAAATGGTAAGATATCGAGCAAAGGTGGCATTAGGTATCGGGACAAAGTTTTCATTATCATACTTAATTCCCAATTTATTGATATTTGTGACACAATCAATTATTAAGTTAAGAGACCAAAGGTTTCTGAATAATACAATATAAAGTTTAGTTTCATATTTATGACAAATAACCAGACTTTAAGCGCGCAAAAACGGGTTTTCTCCCAAAAAAACTCGAAAATAAATGACATACATGAAATACAAGATTTCAATGCTAAAATCGACTTTGTTCCACCTTGTATAGAGTAGTTTCAAAAGTAATGTACATATTTTTGTTTGTTAACCAAGAAGCAGAAGAATAGAGTAAGTCCGACTCTGATCACGAATGAATAATTAATTTATTTTGATCATTGCCAAATTAGCGCTCGAACCGAGCCAGTTGAGTTCGAAATATTAGTGCATAATTTTCCCATGCAACAACTGACCAATTTATATGTTATTTACCGAACAGTAATTGCATATTGTTTAGACAGATGCTTATTCAATAGGCCGATCAGTAGTTATTACGTCAAATAATGTTCGGTTGTAAAGCGATGCATTACTATGCCTAATCAGTTAGGAATATAGTGGTATAACGCATCATTTATTATTCTTATAATGTCTACTTATTAGGAATTATTGATTTCGACAGATAATACTTCCACAAATCATCAAATCAAATATTTATCTAACCTTTATTCAGGCTGTCAAATAAATTATATTATTACCTACGTCACAGACCTGCCGATATTTAGTCAATTTGCTCCATCGCACGTTCACTTATATAACTAAAGTTACATAACCGATAGTCACACAGGTATTAATTACTCTTAAAATACGGATTACAGTAAAATATAGATAAGATACATAATATGAGCTTTCAGAAATTATCAATTTTATTAATATGAGCCATTGTGTTAAGTATAGTTCATATAGATGCGAATTACGAATTGCGAAGACCTCTCTGATTGGTTAGTTTACCATTGGGAAAAGTGACAGCCGTCATGTTTTAATATTTTTGCGATTCGCAAAATTTGAAATCTGGGGGGCGGGAAAATTGAATGGATTGTAAGATTTGGCGAATTCGCAGTTTTTGCACAGGCGCAGTGGTGTTTATTTTCCTTTGCCCTTTGGAGATTTCGCCATTTTGGGATTTTGTATCATCGTTTTGTTTGTTGTCATATTTGTGCGAGTATTTGTGTTTGGAGTGCTTCGCTGTGTGTTAATTGTTTATTTCTTTTGGACATATTTTTGAATTGTTTTGTATTTTTGTTTTATTTTTATCGTCCTGTGGTGTGTGGCACCAACAGCGATCATGAGTGAAACTCAGGATTTGATGCAGGTAGGTCACAGTTTCCTTTTCTTTAATATCCATCACTGTATTTATCATTAATCAGGTGGAGTGTGAATGTGGAGAAATATTAAATTTGGAGCAGTCCCAATACCATGTCTGCGCCCCAAATGTGCCCGAGACTGAACCCCCAGATTCCCAGTTGAGCAGCCAAGTGGCCAGCTGCAGCGAAGCTGTGCCCCAGAACTCAGGTAAAACTAGAATAGTAGAGACTTTGGAAACCAAACTTATTAAATTTTATTTAATTTAGCATTGGACCAAGCATTGGATAGTGAAAACCAGTTAATTGGTAAACTGGCTGAAGTGTGGTGGAAAGAAAGCTAGAGCTGATGACCCTTTGATAAACGTTTATTGATTGATTTCGTTATTACAATATATGACAATAATGCTTAGTTGGTTACGAGCTAATTAGGATGTGCACACTGCTGACTATGCTAGGTAATAAAAGTGAATGAACTTATAGACTAATACAGGGTGAATATATTTAAACCTCTACACCTTCCTTCCCTAGAAAAATGACCTTCATTTCCATGGCCATCGGAAAAATGAAGGGCATTTTGGGTATATATATGAAACGAATAACATCCTACATAGTTTAATATGTTTGTGGGCAGGCCTGCCGTATACTACACCTAGAAACACCCATTTTAATACAATTTAAATATAGTAATCTATAATAATATGCGAGTACAATAATATATGGTTAACTGTAATACATTTTTATTCTATTCTTATGCACAGAGGACTGTTTGCCCTTATTATCCATTATGACACAATTAGGTCCCTTTTAAAAGATAACTTTAAAGGGACCCTTGTACCAAGGATCTAATTTTTCACGACCGTCGTTTGTTAGCAAAACAAGATCACCCGGCCTTAGTTCCATTTGTTTACATTTAGAATCACAAGAAGTTTTTCGATAGTTTTTAATTCTTTCAAGATAGTCTCTAGTTCTATTTTGTGCTACCTGTAACCTGTAACGAATTTCTTGGTAGTACGAATCTATGTTGTATATCGGAGCTATTTGTTTATTGTTTAATATCTCTATTAATTTTGTCTCTTTTGCAAAAACGAGTTCGAATGGAGTATAATTATGATAACTACTTGGAGACGTATTATAACAAAATGCGAAATATCGACACCAGCTATCCCAATCCGAATGCGTTTCATTTATATACATGCGCATAAAATCATTAAGTACTCTAACGTACTGGTTACGTTCACAACCCCCAATGGTTTGATGATGATAAGCTGTCGCTACTTTATGATCAAAATTCAGTAATTTTGACAAGTTCTTAAAAGTTTCATTTATATACTCGGTTCCCATGTCGGACCTCAGCCATAGGACCGTGGATAAGAATGAAATTTTCAAAAATTGCCTTAGCTACTGTAAATGCTTCTTTGTTGGGGATGGGAATGATGACTACATATTTGGTTAAATCACACTGTATAGTTACAGCGTAAACATTTCCGTGATCCGATTTTTGAAATGGCCCTATCGTGTCTATGGAAACAATATCAAAAGCTTTTTGCGGAGTGGGTGTTAATGTCAGCGGTTCAATATGCTTAGAAAAGGCTTTGTTAATTTGACATTTATGACATTTTTTAATGTAATTAGCAACATCCCGTGACATACGTTTCCACCTGTAAGAAGCTTTTAATTTCTTGAGAAGTCTTTTTTGACCGCAGTGTCCCCCTAGCAGTGGACTTTCATGAAAATTTTCGATTAATTGCATTTTTTCGTTTTTATTGGTAATTAGTTTTCGCGGAGTGCAAAGTACTATCGATAGATTTTTTAAGGTATTTTGTCCCGCTTGTTTAAATTCATGTATGGTGCACCTTTTAAATAATTTATCATCTAAGTTTAATCTTATTACACTCAAATTTCCATCATTTGCCATTTTTCAAGCCTAGATAATATTTGCTCTAATGCAATATTACCATTAATGATTGGAAGTGTATATTGAGCGCTCAGTTTCCTTTTGTAGAAAATATTTATTCTAATATTATTAGGGTTAACTTCAAACTTTAAGAAAGGCACCTTCAGGGCCTCGTGATTATTAAGGGTTTCGTAAATTTGTGGCTGTTGTTTAGAGTCGGGTTCTTTTTGTTTAATATTTTCTGGTATTGTCGTAGATTTTGACATTGACCTGGTCACTACTAGTACGTCATACATGTCGTTGTGAATTTGTTTTAAGTTATTTATATTAAGTCGTGACAGTGCGTCTGCAGCTGCATTGTCTTTACCTTTAATATACTCAACCGAAAAATCAAATTCTTCCAAATCAAGTCTCATTCTGGTAAGTTTAGAATTAGGGTCTTTCATTGAAAATAAGTAGACCAATGGTCTATGATCTGATTTTACTAAAAAATTTTGACCGTACAGATAACAACGAAAGTATTTTATAGCCCAATGTATTGCAGTTAGTTCTTTTAAGATGGTAGGTTTATGAGATTCCCCTTTTGTGAAAGCACGACAAGCATATGCAATAGGCAGTTCATGACCATCAAAATTTTGAGAAAGTATTGCGCCACAAGCATCATTCGATGCATCAATCGTAAGGATAAATTGTTTTTCAAAATCTGGATACTGTAAAATTGTGGGACTTTTTAATAAATTCTTCAAAGTTTCAAAATTTTGTTGACATTCTTCTGACCAAATGAACTCACTATTTTTCCTGATCAGCTTATTTAATGGATGCGTAAGCGATGCAAAATGTGGGATAAATCTACGATAGAAATTACAAAAGGCGACGAATCGCTTTACTTCATTAGATGTTGTGGGAATAGGATATTTATCTATAATGTCGTACTTCGACTCGTCCGGTAAAATACCTTTATCTGTAATTTTGTGACCTAAGTAGGTCACCTCTTTTCTAAAAAATTGACATTTTTCGGGGTTTAATTTTAAATTATGCTTTCGACATGTTTCGAACACTTTTTCCAAATTATTTAGATGGTGGTTCTCTGAACAGCCTATTACAATTAAATCGTCCATATACAGAAAAGCTCGTTCAGGTGTGATCTCTGAAAAAGCCAATGACATCATACGTTGAAAACTATTAGGACTAACTGCAAGGCCAAACGGTAGGCGGGTGAATCGAAAAGACCCAGCATCCACGCTAAATGATGTCAAATTTCTAGATCCTTCGTCTAATGCCACCTGATGAAACCCTGAACTTAAATCTATAACAGAAAAATATTTTGCCCGACCAAGTTGATCCAAAATGTCATCTATTCGTGGAAGTGGGAACTTGTCGGCTATTAGTTTTTTGTTTAGTTGCCTAAAATCAACCACCAACCGCCACGCTCTTTGACCATTACTAGATTTCTTTCGAACCAACAAGACAGGGTTATTATATTCTGAAACAGATGGTTCTATAATGTTATTTTGTTGTAGTTTGTCTATTTGACGATTCATTTCTGACTTTAAAGCTATTGGTGTTCTATAATTTTTGACATATATAGGCACATTATCAGATAATTTTAATTTTTGAGTATAAAAATTATTAACTGTTAGCTTATCCGTATCTAGTGAAAAAATATCAGAAAATTTCTTACATAAGTCTATTAATTTTGGTTTTATGAATTGGGGTATATCTTGACTAAGTTGAGATAGTAATTGTGCATTTCTATCGTTCAGGTCAGTTTCTATATTATAAATTTCAAATTGGTCCAAGCTAATTGTCTCTATGTTCGAAATATTTAAAGTAACAGTTTCAAATGTCGTATTTATTATTTTTATTAAAGGGTTATTTTTAGATATTATTGCTCTGGCAACAAAGACGCCGGCTTGCAGCTCTTTGTTTATTACTAAGCAATCTTGAGAAACATCTTTTAGATTATTGATCGATCTTAATACTTCACATCTGGGAGGGATGCAAACGACATCGTCTTCCAGACCTCCTGAAATAGGAATAGTAATATTTCTATTACCTAATTTAAATGTCATTGTCCAATTAGAATAATTCAGGTTTACTTTATAATTTATGAAAAAATCTCGACCTAGTATTCCGTCTCCGGGAATCGGAAAATTATGATCAACAATATGAAAAGAATGTTTCACATTGTAGCCATTTATTGATATATTGGTATTTGTAATACCCAAGGAATTAACAGCTCCCTGCGTAACACCTTTTATTTTGCTTCCTCTTGATGTATCTATTAGCTGATTCATATTTACATAAGTAACTCTTAAAAATAGATATGTCTGCTCCTGTATCTAATAGTAAGACATTCCTAGTACCAGTCATATCTAAATTTAAGGTTACGAAATTTGAAAGTGTCAGATTTAGAGTGCAAATTTTTAGATTTCCCCCAATTGCGTCAATTGGGGGGCCACTTGGTTTTCCGAGCCTCCTTCGGACTGGAAAAACCGCACGCCCCTCGAATTTCCCCTATTAAAATATCTAGAGCCATTATTAGAATTAGTGTTGTTGTTATTAAAATGACTATTATAATTTCTATTATAATGATTATTATAATTTCCTCTTCCTCGACTTTGACGGGTCGCACCGCGTGGTTGTGCACGCGCTCGATTGGAAAAATTATTATTAGCAAAAAATCTTCCGCGATGCTGCCGATGGAAATGATTAGAAAAGTTGCTATGGCTAGTATAAAAAACATTAGAAGGAGATGGTTGAGGTGTAATATTTACAAATTTTGTTACTACCTCTTGAATAGAGTTAAATGAGCCTGCTTCTAATATTAAACGTGTTTTTTCTTTGCTGGCATTTTGGCTTAAGGCCTTTACAGTTGTTTCCACTGTATAATTTTCTGCCACAGGGCGCGGAACACCCTCTGTGACATACGCGTTTCGTAAACGCTCCGCGAGCACTTCTATTTCAGATATATAATCAGTGCATTCTTTATTATTTTGCCTACAATTCAACAATTTTGCGGTTAACAACCGTGAACTGTCTCCTCTAATTTCATTTCTCAGCGTATTTATTATAGCGTCAACAGAATTTTCGATGGTAATTAAATTTCTAGCTTTACCCGTTAACCTAGTTTTAATGAACGCCACCGCATTTACAGGGTGGTCCGCTGAAATAGTTTTTACTAGTTCCAGAGAATCTAAGAATGATTTTAAATCGTCTGGGTTGCCATTAAATTGGTTAGGAACTAGCTTACTAGCTAAGCTAAAAAAATCTGATAGAGAAATAGCCATTATTTCTAAATTCGAATGATTATCTGAATACAAATCTTCGTCTGAACTTCCCTCTGAGTTAGAATCTTCGTTTAAATCAAATTGGTCAATTTTTTCAATACACGAAAGTGGTACTCTATATCTAACATTTAACACTTGAAAACATCTTAAAACTTTATCCTGAATATTAATAAATAATTGTGTACAGATACTTTTATCGGAGTTATTTAAGGAACTCCATTTAGAAGTCAAATTTTCTGTAAATTCATTGAATAATTCAACTACTGTATCTCTGATATCGTCCCTAACTGACTGAGATTTTGGCACGTTCTTTTTGAGAGCTCTTTTGGTTTGATTAGTGATGTCCTGTTTAATTCGGACTAATACGATGTTAAGATTTTGGTCACTAGTTTGCATTAAAATGTATAATAAGGCAAATACCACTAATGGATAATAATAAAAAAATTATAAAAATAACAATAATAACAATATATAATACTAACCTAACTATTCACGTTTTTAACTTACAGCTTTATTTTTCTGTGCTTCCTATTATTCATGTTTTATTTACACTGTGCTTTTTCTCCTATTAACTAACACCTAATCTGTCCCTTTTTCGACCATTCCTACTCGGTAGTTCCATGCTGCTTCTATTTTTGCGCAGGTAGCAAAACAAAAATATAGATACCTAAAAGATCTATAAAAAAAATTATAGATGCAGGCTTCTGGTACCGGCTAGACTTCTTGCATATTAGCCATGGATGCAGCTAAATTACTACTGATTCGCTTCTTCAGGCTGCGTCGATGAATTTGGTATATTTTTATAAGCAATTTGACCACCATTAATGCCAACATTAAGTACAATATTACTTTGACATCCTTTGATATGTTATATTCCTCTTCGTTTACTATAAAATTGGAATTGACTACTCCATTTTCATCTAGGGCCTGTTGCTTGGATTGACTTTTTCCCATATTTGTCCTCTTCGCTGGCCCATTAATTAAATTTGCAGGATCGCCATGTGGTGGAAAGAAAGCTAGAGCTGATGACCCTTTGATAAACGTTTATTGATTGATTTCGTTATTACAATATATGACAATAATGCTTAGTTGCTTACGAGCTAATTAGGATGTGCACACCTCTGACTATGCTAGGTAATAAAAGTGAATGAACTTATAGACTAATACAGGGTGAATATATTTAAACCTCTACAGAAGCAGTCCAAGCCCGACCAGCTCTTTGGGATCACACATTATCCCTCAAAGAAAGAGGAAAGGATGTCAGGGAAAGACTGTGGCGGGAAGTCTACGTTCAGTTAGAGGGAAAAATTCCAAAACTTCAACTGGAAAAGAAGTGGAGAAATTTAATAGACACTTTCTTTAAACTTTTAAAGTAAGTTTTTTATAATTAGGATATTTTACTGGGCCAAAAGGTGCCTATATAGAAATACAAAAACTGAAAATGTTTTCATTATATTTTATATTTCAGAATCTATACACCTTCAGGATCTGGAGCAACAAAAAAATTCACAGATTTTGCAACACGCAAACATCTTAGGCGCATTGAAAATACCAGACACAACTGTTATGACTCATAAACAGGGTGGAATTGTTAACTGGAATAAATTCAGTATTAGAATACGGTTCCCTTTATTTTCAGTTTGGCACATTTTTTGGTCTCTTCATAAAATGTAGGTGCCCTCTTTTGAAGGTAGAAACCACCCCCCAACTTTTTTTTTCAAATGTGAAATATTTTTTGTGATAGCTCGTTGGAAATGGCATAAAAAAGGAATATGACCCACTATTTACTTTTGCATTTCTAGAAATTTAATCTAGAAAGCTAGAAAAAAATAAAAATCACATTTTTCGACAAATTTATTTTATTGTAAGTATTGTTGGAAATTTTGTCCATTTTTTCTTGGCAAAGCCCTAATCTAAAATAAAATTCATTCTTGATATTATGTATCATATCCGGAGTTATTTGGCGAATTTCGTGTGTGAGTCGTTCCCTAAGTTCCTCTAAAAAAAACGACCAGAAAATTTAGAGGAAATTAGTATTTTTATATTTCGTGCTCGCTACAACAGACATGTATGAAAAGAATCATGAATACACAGTGGTACTACCCACATCGGTAATACGTCTTAAATTATGAACCTAAATTGTATTGATACTATCCCTTTGTCGACCCGCGTCTTTTGTCGAGCTCCATTAAAATTTAGGATATTTAGATGTAAAATTCCCGCTAAAGCAGTAAATAAACAAAAGCAAAAGCCTTCCTATAAAAATGAGACAAATATTTTTTTTTACAATATAAAAGTGTCATTTTTGTTGCTAGAAGAAAAACCAAATTACTTCTTCGCCGACCGCGGCCGGCGGCATAAAACAAACCACTTTTCTCCTTGATTCAAATTTATTCCTTCGCAATAAAAAATTAACAAGTATAAGGTAGGTGGAAAATATGGTAGCATTGGTGGCTCATACTTTGATACTCCACACTATGGATAAAATCAATAAAATCGCCAAGCAAATAAAAAATGCAATAAAGAAGGGAATACTTTAATTTGATCCACAGTGTTTACATTTTCTAATAAAAATACACAAATTTGTTAGATAGTGCGTATGTTTAACTTATAACAATAACGAGTAAACTAAAATGAATAAATTTAAAAGTAAAAAAGCATAGACGTTAAGAAAAGAGAACATTATAGTTTAAGAATACATGGAATTTCCTCAATTAATGATGCCGATAATAAACTACCTCCCCTAGACACAGTTAACCTTAATGAAGCAAAATGGACTTTACTTAGTAGTATACCAGAAGATTTAGCCTTTGTTGATGTATTTACTTTTGACAATGAAGAGTATAACTGGTGCCAATTTACATACTTATATTACAAATAAAAATAAAATTTACAAATTTCAGCTGGACGTTTAAGAAATTCTACAACCATTCATAAGAAGTGATAAATTTTCAATTAATTGGGTGAATTTTAATGTAAGTGGTTACACAGTTTCTCCTTTGTCAAGTTTAAATTTGTCAATTTTACTTCGAAGTGCAAGTGAATATACCTAAATGAGCCAAATAACTATCGTTTTTAAAGTAAGTATGTTTATAAAATAGGCGGATACTGCTTTAACAACAACTTATACAACGATGGTTTAAAGCGCAGATATAGTATGTCCAAAACACTTCATTTTTCACAAATGCAAGTTAAAGTTTTAACATGATTTTTTGTGCAATGGCTGTAACTTTTTGACGTATATGTAGATGTTTTTAAGTAACTACATGCTTTTAAATTACCCTAACAGAGGCAGTTTACAACCTACATCGTTTTATTTTAAGTAAAAATGTAATTTTTGAGAAATTGTGTGGACATACAACATATGGGTACTAGCTTTTTGGACATACAACAAATAGTGTTAAAGAGCAAAATCAATGTTGCACAATAACTCTTTATTCAAAAACTATAAGAAATAAAAATATTATGAAATACAAAAATCAGCTTAGCACTCTAATCTTCTTCTTCATCTTCTTCCATCTTCTTCGGGACAAGGTGAGCTCCACAGAGCTAGATCCTTAGACTTTTTTGAAACCGGTAGGCTTTCAAAATAATTTTTGTACACAACTGGAATAATTTTCTTATTTACTAAAAATAATAAATCCTTTTTCTTCTGCTCGGAGATAGGAAGCCTCTTGTCGTATTTGCATTTTAAATTTATTGATTCCCTAGTAGCATAATTTGAAATTGTGATTCTTCTGGTTTGTAGCACATTAAATTCCATAAAGGACTCATCACTCAAGGAATATTTGCATTGAATTACAAAAGGCTTCGATTTTTCAAATCGGAACCACTTTATATAAAGCCACTTTATTGACTCACCTAGCTTGTTTGTTTTCCTATTTTGCATCATAATTGAAGCAAGTTTTTGCAAATCGTAAAAATCTCGATATGTAAGTGTTTGTACATCATAGGGGTGTGGCTTGTGTCTGGCCATTCCTATAAGAACTGCCCATTCTTCGGTTGTAAATATTTTTTTTATGCTTTCGGGCATGTTCAATTGTTGCATGAATCGAGTCGGCCTCTAAGTAAGAATGGCCAGATTCCATAAATTTTAAATCGATAGTTTTAAGATGATGAATCTTTTCAACGGCGTAAAGCATAGCTGCACATACAAACTGGTTGCGGTTTTGACCGCTACAGGTATCCGAAAAACTGGAAATATATGCAACGGTTTCCGGCAAACTATACAGATATTTTAAAAGGCAAGTACTAATCTCTGAAGCACCTTTGGAACCGTGCGTTTCATCCCAAACGTAGCAGTGGCCATTTTGATTAAAGGAATCATAAATTGTAGAATTGAAGACGGAGAGCTTCCGTTTGTAATATATTTGAGAATCTGCCGAAAATGGTACTGTCAAAATTGCTTCCAAGTCAAACATAATTGCTCTGTATCAAATTCCTTTTACTTCAAGTGCTTTTTCCTTGTCCGCTTTTTTCATAGACATCGCTTCTTCCTCCATTTTTTTATGAAGTTCCCACTTCTCTTGCAATAAACTTTTATCTGGGGCATTATAATAATTATTGCAAATAGAGCATTGGTCCTTTTTGGGAATATGAAATGATAGCTGAGGATCGTAATTCATAAATATTGACCTATAGATATTTATGGAAACCGGCGTATTTTTTTCTTCGCAGCAATATTCATCTCTGTATAATCTGTACATAATACCTAGATATATTTAAGTCGGGAGCCAGATAAAGTTTCTTTGTGTCTCGACGGCTATAATGTGACTCCATCCTTGGAAAACTGTCAATATGATGTTTCACGTGATTTTTGTCTACTTCTGGAGTAATATTAGCTGGAATTTTTCCTTTTCGGCCATCACATCCTATATAGGCCCCTCCTGGACCACGTTTTTTTAATGCCAGATCAATTATTTGAAAGCTAATACTAAAAGTTGAACAAAAAAAAATTGAGACACACCCTTTGTGTTTTCCCATAGTTATCAAGTAACGTATAAACACGTCCAGGCCTTTTGCCTATCAGAATCAGCCATTGTCCAATATTCTTGATGCAAAACACTGTTGTTCATTCGGGATTTTTTCTGAGCATTTAAACCTACATTTTTGGCAATTAATATGTCGTACTTGTTTTTGTGGCACAATTTTTCCTTTTCGACTTTCGTAATTTTTACCAGCCATTCTTTTTAATTTTCGTCCACTTCTTTTCCAGCTTTCCGGTTTAGCTTTACGTTTACGACTTCTTTTTGTATCCAACGATAATGTTGGTTGAACAGAAATGGTTTCAAGGTCTTTGGACGAGTTTTCGTTACTTAAAATAGAGTTGGTTTCACTTTCACTAGAGGTGGTATCTTCATGTATTGGGATGAAATCAGGATCGCGTGAACATTGATTGAAGTTGACATCACCAAGAGCAGAAATATAATTTTTTGTATTTGTTTCAGTGTCATTTTCCACAAGTTCATTCACGATTGGAATGTCTTCATTCGATTGAGATAATTCAACAAGTTCTTCAACTTTTGAGCTTTGAGCATATCAGTTTCTTGGATTGAAAAGATAGTGTGATACTCAGGTGACCCAAGTTCTCCTGAAATAAAAGAACGATTTATTTAGTCAGTAAATTGAAATAAATAAGGTATTATTAATTAAAAAACTTACTGGTTAATTCATCATCTTTCACGGAAGTTAATGAAATGATGTTATCTGCGTCAGGGATAGATGTTTCTTGTGAATTGTCTACAGAGTCGGCTCCATTTGACTTCAGTTCATCTAAGAAGTTTAAAACAAATGTAAAAACTACTGCCTTTTTAATCAGTTTACACAATACTTACGAAAGTCATAAATCATAATATCCTCACATTCATGTACAAAACTGTATGGATCTTCTGGTGTGCCCAGTCTCACTAAAAAAAGAATACAGGTAAAGAAGACAGTGAAATTCAGCAGTTAAAATGGCAAATAGGAGTTTAAAATGGAGAAACACAAAAAGTATCTGGATTTGTGGAAGCATAATAGCCCAACCAACCCTTTGTTTTCTTTTTGCTGCATTTTGGGTATTAGGTCGCGGCGTAACAGACCCTGTCTGGACAAAAAAGAATAGCTATTTCAGGTATTTTGATTTTTTTTTAGTTCCGCGTTATAAATTTCTAAAAAATTGGCCCCTACAAAACGTTTTGCCGTTACGGCTGACTTATTCTAATTTTACGCCGGCTCCACACAACTACTTATAGGTATTATTATTGTTCTAATTAAAATTTGCCTAAAATACGAGTATACTAAAAAAATGAATAGTCTACCTGTTATTACGTTAGTCCTTGTAGTAGTACCGGTTGTTTCGTTACTCCTCGATTTTTCATACTCCTTTTTAGCCAATCGGAGCATTTCTCGACTACGCTTAGACATTTTGTAATCAAATGCACTCAACTACTCTAATAATCCAAATCAAATCTCACGTGCTTGTTATCCGGCAGTTTATACAGAACTAGTAGGTTAGAAAATACCAACAAACTTGTTAAAACTCTGCACAAACATATCATGTCCGGACATACAATGTTTTTAATTATCTGTCATTTTTTGGCACAACACAACTATTGCATCTCCGGACATACAATATTCACATTATTCAATAATTTGATCTAGGGCACTGATATTGTATGTCCGTTACATACTATGTGTGTGCACTTGTTATGGACAAAACATGTCTGTGCAAGTACGACTTTAAAAAAAAGGGGAGATACTACATATGTCAATGCAATTTTCTCCTTTTTAGCTTGATAATGGACGTACAATATGTGTGCAGGACGATTCTGTGACCTAAAATAATCTATAATATGTACTTATCTCAAAATTGATAAAAAATGGACATACTATATTTGTGCTTTAAACCATCGACAAGGTCCTGCAGCTCAGCTCCCGTCCTTTTGTAGTTCACTTTTCACCCTGTATAGAGTGATACATAAAAAATTAAACTCGATAGTTGAAAGAATACCTTAGGTTATACAGGGTGCTTCATAAAAAAGTGTCGGTAATTTTATTTGTCTTTAAACAGAACACCCTATACCTATATTATTGCATATTTAGATTATACAAAAAAATCTACACATTTTTTATGAAGCACATCCAATACCTAAATCCAACCTGTCAAAAGATATTGACAATTGAAATTTGACATTTTTCAACTTTGACAGGCCATTGCGCCAAAACGATGCAAGTTAGGAAAAATTTGTGTGCACGTTACTATCCTAGTTTTTCATGAGCTATCGATTAGCATCCACTTTGAATTTAATCCGAGATTAAATTTAATCCAGATCTTTTAATCTCGGATTAAATACAAAGTTGATGCCAATCGATAGCTTATGAAAAACTGGGATAGGAATCTACAAACCGATTTTTTTCTAACTTGCATTGTTTCGGCGCAATAGCTTGTCAAAATTGAAAAGTATCAAATTTCAACTGTCAATATCTTTTGAGAGGTTGGGTTTAGATATAGGTTGTGCTGCATAAAAATGTGTACAATTTTATGTAAAATCCAAATATGCAATAATATATGGGGTCTTCTATTAAAAATAAAAATTACCGACGTTTTTTTTATGAGTCCTGTATAACTTAAAATTCTTTTAAAATATGCACCATCATATATCTTTCAACTTTGTATGAACATTTTTTTGTACCTCTGAGCTACAAGACAGGAAATGAGATGCAGGACCCGGTATACGTCAAACTACTTATTAGTTCACATTAATGTCTATATAAAAATGAGAGGCAACATTATTTTTGAGGTCGACTGTAAAAAAATGTGATAGTTAAGGGAGGTATGCAAATATAAAAAAATTATAGGTATACAAATATATAAAACAAGCTAGGTAGAAAGAATAGCAAATATATATTATGTTACAATAAAAAATAATATACATACATAAATTTAAGGCTATCATAATAAAAATAATTATATACGAATGCAGTGTGAGCCTACAAGTTTGTTTCGAGATGAGAATAAATTTAATTGTTGATTTGTAAAAACAAAATATTTTGGTTAAAAGATTCAGCATAGACAGTTTTGTGATATCAACTTTTGGATCAGATATACTAACAGCACAACATAAAAAAAAATTAGGAACGTGACTGTTAAATATATTAATAAATATTAGGTAAGTGCAAAATATGGTAGCATTGGTGGCTCATACTACACAGTATGGGTAAAATTACAAAATCAATAAAACCGCTAAGCAAATAAAAAATGCAATAAAGAAGGGAATACCTACTTTAATTTGATCCACAGTGTTTACATTTTCTAATAAAAATACACATTTATTAGATAGTGCGTATTTTTAACTTATAGCAGTAACGAGTAAACTAAATTGAATAAATTTAAAAGTAAAAAGCCTATGTTAAGAAAAGAGAACGTTATATTTTAAGAATACATGGAATTTTCAGGCGTAAAAATTATAAGCCCTAGGATAAGCAGAGAAAAAAGGATATTCATATATATCGACTTAAAGTCTAAAGCACTTCGCTAATAAACCTTTGAATTGACTCTTAAATAATTTACCCTTAATGACAAAGTAAGTTCGACACAACCTAGAAAAGAAAAATCGGGATTCTTTATAAAAAAAATACCAGAAACCAAAAAAATATGTATTTATGTTAAAAAGTTAATTTTTTTCTTAAATAATTACTGTATAATATAATGCACTTTTTTTAAGCAATCTTATTTTCATACCAAGCATAGTAGTAACATACAAAAAGGCATTTTTTGAATAAATCGTCAAATCGTTAATTTTGTGTAGAACTCTCCATGGATGTATAAAGGAAAATAAGACAAATAAAGTTACCAATCCATCTAAAAAGCATTTGTCTTTATTTTTTTAGCTTGAGCTTGTTCCTCATCACTATGAGAAACTTCATGAAAATTTGAAAAATCAAGAGATGTGTCCGATGTAGCATGTGTTTTTTTTTTCATGAAGAATATGTTTCTTTAAAGTAAAAAATGGTTGCTTTTTACGTTCTAAACGTTTAAATGGTCAGTATATTAAATAATTTACCTCGGTGTCTAAAGATATGCCACTTTTAGTGATTTTAAATCCAGTCACTGACAATAACATTAAGGCGTGCATAAAAGTTGGGGGGAATCAAATCTTCTCCATTGGAGGCTTCTAAGGTATTATCATCCATTATTTGGGCCATTGGCAAATTCACTTCACTGGTTAACTGACTTGAATTATGATACACCTTTACACCAAACACCGCTGGAACCACTTCGTCGTTTACAATTTTGGTTGATGTGGGGTATTTCTTTTTGAAATTAATAAGGACATCCTTATTCTGATGAAATCGAATCATGGAATTTGTGAAATCTTGGTCCATCGCTAAAGATTTAATATCAGTTCCCATGCGTTCAATAAAAGCCTTAAATGTATCAGAGGAATTTTTGTTCCATCAATGGTCACTTGTTGGAAGTAATATTGATATTCTGTGTTTGGCTTCTAACGCTGTCAAACTGTATAGAATGGTTCTATCGGCAAAATCCTCAGAATTGCCAATCACAAACCCATAAGCATTTGTAACCACTGCTAAAGTAGGAGTTTGCAGATAAGAGTATTGGGTATAGTTGTTTCGAATCACTGGATTCCTTTTAAATTTCAAAGTTATATCACTCAGGTCATCTGGCTTGGAGAAATAAAAATACGATCAGTAGCACTCGACTTAAAATCTTGGTAATATTCTTGAAGCTCCTCTTCGGCAAAAAATGTATACGATCCGACAGGATGTAAGACGTACTCATTATTTTGGGATACCTTATTAGGTTGCGTCGTTTCCGTTATCTCTTCAGCAGCCAAGGGAGTTGTAGCACATTTTTTAGCACCAGAAAAAACTGGCTTCGACTCCAATAAATGCTTTAAGGAATTTCTAGTTGCTTTTTTGGCTACTGGTGTAGGTGTAGACACTGGCACTGGTTTACTTGAATTAGCTGATGATGGCCCTGGCGATTGTTCCATTGTTGTAACACAGTAAAAGTTATATTGACACTCAGAAAGGAAGCGATACGTGATCACGAAAGTAGATAACTAGTACTCACTTCCACTTCTAAGCTTTTTTTATGAAATAAAACTGACTGACTCCACACAGAGATTTTCTGCGAAGCAGTTATTAAATTTGCTGACTTTGCAAGACGTGTTTTCTTAACTCGACAGTTTTTATCTGAAGCCGTTTATGCAGACGAACACGAACGTTTGGACGGTCGAGAATGAAATATGCAACAAAACTAATTTAATTATCCCAAATATTGGACAAAATACGATAAACATGTATACAATCTAGAGCGTACCGTAAGACTAACTAGCTTAACTATCCTTCTTTTATAACCACTTAAGTCCTATCAATACACACAAGCCAGCAAAGCCATATATTTTTATCTTAATGGGTTCCTGTGATCCCATGAGAGGCCGTATCGAATTATTTTACATGGTCTCCCTTTCAGGCTTAGGAATTGGCATTTCATCACTATGAGGCACATGCCTTTTAGCAGATGGTAAATTAGGATATTGAAATGTTTGTTATTTGAGGCTATACCCTAATATCATAAGGCACACAATTTTGTACTGAACAAAACTTGTAATTATAAGAAACTAATGTTACCTTATGTCATTGTAAAATTACATACAACTAATGTTCACAGAACTTACTAAACTGACAGACATAATTTGTTTACTTTATTTGTAATACGTCAAGACCGCCGCGCTATTCTTAGTTCCAGATATTCACTTTTCAGTTTTTTCTGTATTTTTGTAATCTTCACCCCCGACTTTCTTTGTAATACGTCAAGTCTGACGCGCTATTGTTCTTAGCTCCAGAGATATTCACTTTTCAGTTTTTTCTGCATTTTTGTAATCTTCACCCCCGACTTTCTTTGTAATACGTCAAGACCGCCGCGCTATTGTTCTTAGTTCCAGAGATATTCACTTTTCAGTTTGTTCTGCATTTTTGCAATATTCCCCCCCGACTTTCTTTCTAATACGTCAAGACTGCCGCGCTATTGTTCTTAGTTCCAGATATTCACTTTTCAGTTTTTTCTGTATTTTTGTAATCTTCACCCCCGACTTTCTTTGTAATACGTCAAGTCTGACGCGCTATTGTTCTTAGCTCCAGAGATATTCACTTTTCAGTTTTTTCTGCATTTTTGTAATCTTCACCCTCGACTTTCTTTGTAATACGTCAAGACCGCCGCGCTATTGTTCTTAGTTCCAGAGATATTCACTTTTCAGTTTTTTCTGTATTTTTGTAATCTTCACCCCCGACTTTCTTTGTAATACGTCAAGTCCGACGCGCTATTGTTCTTAGTTCTAGATATTCACTTTTTAGTTTTTTTCTGCATTTTTGTAATCTTCACCCCCGACTTTCTTTGTAATA